>JAKMWS010000447.1:0-41684 GCA_025327135.1 Colletotrichum sp. SAR 10_71 | reverse complement strand
TTTTTTTTTTTTTTTTTTAGCTGCTCTCGCAAACCCGATCACTCCGGGGTCGGTGGCCAATGGGGGAGCCGGAAGACCGCAGCGACATCAACAAGACGGCATCACATTTCTGCTGTTCAGATGCATCCCGCAATTCATCTGCCGACTGATTTATCTGTTAGCCCAATTATCTGGTGCTGCAAATTTGCGTGCAGCCGAATCTCTGGCGCCTGTATCTTTCCGCTTGAGTCTGCAGTGCTTGGCCTTGATCTTCAACCTCAAAAAGGATGCTGCGTGCATGTCAGCGGCCTGCTTACGTAGGGCCGCCTCCGCCCACGACCCCTGGTGGTGATGCTGATGTGGCGCGTGCTTGGTGCGCAACCTTTGCGCTGCCAGGTGGTGGACAACTTTGCGACAGTCAGCAGCCGTTGCACAGCCCAATTATCCGCAGAGGTGATTTCTCGGCGCACCACCCAAGCACTATCATGCAAAATTCTTAGTGCGCAATATTTGCATGCCAGCTTCCATGCAACTTGATGACTGGGAAGCCGTTGCGAAACTGTCCGAAGAGGTGTTCGCCTCAAAAGTGCTGTTAGCAGCTGGGCAAAGCCGCACTCTTGGGCTGCACACGATGTGACTGGCCAGCCTTAGGATACCGCTGGTATCGTAAGAGCAGGCCAATCACCTTAGGATACCGTCGGTATCATAAGGGTAGGCCAATCAGAGAGAGGGTCGGAAATCCATCACCAGAAGCTTGGATCACAACAGGAGTACGTACTCAAGGACAGCCGGGTACCTTGCCCGATGCACTTCCAGGCGCAAACAGGCACCTTGCAAACACGACGAGGACACAAGGAAGAGTGATGAGATGTTTTGCCTTCTAGACTCACGGCTAGAAGACACTTTGAGAATTGATTTCCAGCTGGGAATCGCGTGTGCATGCATCAATTAGGCTCCGCACCAGAGACGTCAGCCTCTACCCTGTCTGTGTGTGCCGGGACCCAACAAGCGAGGGCCGGTGACATGCTCTGAGGTGGGTGGCTTGGGAGACGTTTATTGCAGGTTAATAACAATGCAAGCCGACAAGCTAGCTAGCTGAATGCAGCATTTCGATGGAGTGCGGACGCCCGAAGTTTTCAGACTCATTCGGCCTGGATGGGAGATTCCACGGTGATCCTTCTGTTCAATTCCTGACGCTTGCCCCGCACCAAACTGAAGCAGGTACGCTCCGCGCCGATGACGAAATCTGTCCAGAGGCCGCAATGTGGTCTGAGCTTCGGACGCAGCATTTTAGCTGCGTCCGAAGCTCGGACCACATGGCTGTGGCGCAGTGGCCTGGACCCTCACCTCATTGCGCGACCACATAACCGCAGAAGCAAGAAGTCTTGAGAAATGACGATATCGTTGCGATCGAGGATGCTCATTCTGCGCCAAGTGCCTTCTCTCGAATAAGTCCCTCAGGCACGTCAAGATGATCATCCCCTGCACTGCGGCTGCCCCGATCCCCGCTTTCTTCTCTTGCACCCCAGCCCGGTCTCGAACCCAAACCGACATGCTTTTCGCGCGCATCGACGAACAGCAATTGCCCCTCCTTCCGCCTTCGAAAGCCTCACATTTTTGTCGCCTGTCAACGTCCACCTGCGGCCAATCCGTCGATTAGCGTGCGCGCGCCAGGCCTCTTGATCGCTGGCCGCTGCCTCCAAGTTTTGCCTCCTGCCTCGACCATGCTGTCGTCGACAACCCTTCGTCAACGCCCCTCCGCCGACCTTGCGTTAGAGATCGATCAAAAAGCCGAGAAACGAATCGCCCACGAGCAATCCATGTCCCTAGAGGCTCCGGCCCTTGAACCGATCCGCGCCGTTCATTTGTGTCGCTGCAACGGACCGCACCTTCTAGTGGTCTGGTTCACTGATACCAGTGATGTGATTGGCTAGCCTTAGGATACCGCTGGTATCATAAGGGCAGGCCAATCACCTTAGGATACCGTCGGTATCCTAAGGGCAGGCCAATCAGAGAGACGATTCACCCTTAGGATACCGTCGGTATCATAAGGGCAGGCCAGTCAAGTTTTGCCTCCTGCCTCGACCATGTTGTCGCCGACTTCCCTTCGTCGACGCCCCTCCGCTAACCTCGTGTTAGTGATCGATCAAAAGCCCAGGCAACGAAACGCCCACGAGCAGTCCATGTCCTGAGGGGCTGCGGCCTTTGAACCGACCTCCGTGACTGCAGGGTACACAGCTTGGTCAACACATCAGCGTCGGCACCTACCTTTCGAGAAGCCGCCTTATTGGCGCCCGGCCCACCATGCCGCACAAGATCCAGGTTGCTTCGACTCCTGCCCCGACGAAAAGACGCCTACCTCCGCACGGCTGGAACCGATGTCGTCCGGCAGGCTCTTCGATGCCTACCCCTCGAAGCCTCTGTTTCGACAAGAGAACGCTGGTTGCGCAGAATCGGAAGAGATCCAGAGAGATCGCTGCGCACGGCGTCTTTGAGCTACATCATGGTCAAGTTGCGATTGGACGGATGGACTACGTTGGCTACCGACCGTCACGGCTGAAGGTGCGAGCAGAAGTACGCCGCAACGCAGCTATCTACGCGGAGGCATGGAACTCGCTGGAACGGCCAACAAGGCAATCGTTACGCGAATTGCTTGAGGTATGATTGATCATTACCTGTAAGACGCATTGGCTTCGCGCGTGCTGCGCTGGCGCTGGAACAAAAGAGGACGTTGCCGGTGACCGCATGTATGGCGTCTACAATAAACTCTGTGTTTCCTCTTGTGCACCCTGCCTATGGTACATCTGCCAAGTCGACGTGTGTCCGCGAGAATGATCGGACGAACAGCACGAGCCCAACCTTTGTCTGCGAGCGAGACCATGGACGCCGACTTCTCGGTGTTTTGTTCTCATGCCTAGCCCATCTAGTCACCGCACACAGCAGCGGCGTCCCAAGGTATGGACACCACAAGTCTCCCAATAATCGATGCTCAACGACTTCGCGGCGCGTATGCTCTGTGGTGGGTGTAAGGTGACTCTGACGATTGATCGCTTCTGGCAGCCCATCTCCCCGGAAAAGCCAACTCTCATTGCCGCCTGGCGAGACGGCCACCCGACCCAAATTATCTGAAGTGCATTAGCACCGGAGACCGAGAAGCGATTTAGAAATACTCCACTGGCCATACGAACATGGTAGATCAAAGCATCAGACGTCTCCTTTTTGGGGCATGGCGTCTGCTGTTGTACGGTTGGATGCAGCCGTGCAGGCGGCTCACAAACGGTCGACACCGCGAGCATCGTGAGACGCCGAGTTTTGCATCCGCATCAACGAAAAGGAGACCCTTGGGTTGGTCTTGGGAACAGCAAAGAAATGCGACGTGTGAATTTTGCATGTCTCGTGGGGTGCAGGCAGATATCATGGACGCAGCACGAGGGAGTCAGGAGTGGAAAGTTAAACTTGCCCGAAGGGTGTTGGCGATTAGTTCGCATCCGGTCGCTGGTGGCCACGATGCGCGCCAGGTGGCCGATGTCACGATCAAGCAGAGGAAAACCAAGGAGGAGACCGGGGAGACTCAGTAACTTGCTAGCAGTAGCTATCAGCTCCATTGTGTAAAGAATTCCAATGCGAATGCAGAGCCATGACTCCCAGCCCGCTGCCATGGAGCCCGTCGAGATGCAGTCGCTGCCACGTTCCTTTTTGCCTTCTAGCCTTTCGCGCATGCTTTCGGCAGTCCATAGCTGCCTCGTCATGTTCCATGCGCTCCTCTGTGAAACCTCCTACTGGGTGGGCTCGAAACTTCCTCGACCTGTTCGGTACTCTCCAACATTGCGCCCTCCGACCTCCTGTTGTCCGTTCTGGAGTTCTTCTGGCGACCTCGACAGCGTGCTGCATGAGCTACGAAGAGTTGTCCTCGGAACGTGTGCTCGCAATCTTGTCTCGCGACTGGGTCCGGGTACGGGTGTCGCTGTTGTCTCTCCTTGCGAGACTCGTCGTTGTGGCGATGGCGGCGGAGATCAGGGCGTTCAACTGCGCGTCTCGCATTGGGGCAGTCGTCCTGGCTGCAGTGTTTCCAAGTAGAAAAGACATGTGGTCTCGCCCGAGCACAGCGATTCGAGCAGCTAGCTGGAGAATCTCTTCCTTTTGGGCGGGCGATAGGGATGCTCGTTGTGCCGACGGCGCGGAGGCCGGAAACGCCGCGGGGCCAGTGAAGGAGGCGTCGCTCTGGGGAGACATGACGTTTGGGGTGTCGGGATCGTCGTTCGAAGCAAAGGTGTCGAGGTATGCGAGCCGCTTCGAAGCACGGAACGATTCGACGGAGCAGACGACGACTTTTTCGGTTTTGGTCGGGGATCTGACGAGTGGAACGAATTTGGTTAAGGTCAGATTGCGGTGATTGTCAATTGGGAAGAGCAAGGTTGTGATGAGGAGAGATTGCCCAGAAGAAGAAGGAGACGTCCGCGTTGGCTGCTTTCCGGGGATTGGGGTGAGATAAGCGTTGTTGATGCCCGGGGAAGGAACGTCAGTGACGGTGGACCTGTTCCTTGCCCCGGATGGATGGTATGTGCCTGCTCCAGGACAGTCTTGCCTGGGTGAGTCGTGCCTGGAGACAATCCTGCCTGGTTGAGTCCTGTCCAAGAACAATCCTGCCCGGGTGACTTCCCCCTTGGGCCAGTCCTCCCTGGGTGTAGGTAGTCCTGGCATGAAAGAGCCCGTCTGGGCACTGGAGCAAGGAAGGAGGCATTTCAGGGACGGAAATGCCCCCGCCGTCTCTTATCTCCCAACGGGGATGCATCGCCCCAGAAAGATCCGGGGCGGCAGGTGCAAAGAAGGCATGATGATGACGGGCATTGATAAAACAGTCAGAGCCAGGTCAGGTGCACATGTGGGGCACATGACTGCCGGGCAAGAAAGACCTTGGGACAGAAGTGACGGGCAGGAAACAGCCCTGACAGTTCCTGCCCCAGCATGATAGACCCGGCACGATGGACCCGGGTGCGAAGGATGCAGGTACGAAAGAGACGGGCAGGAAACAACCCCGCCAATACAACCCCGGGCACAAACCTTCCCTGAACTACCGTTTTGGATTCCTCCCAACCTTCCCGTTAGATCTGGGCATTGCCATGCCAGCCCTTTCTCTCCGTCACAATCAACCATCAGTGATGATCCTTCCCCAGGCATCAAAGACCTGGGCACGAACAACCCAAGCCTTCCTCACATGCGAGGCATGAACTTCCCCCACCGTTTTTGGTTTCTGTCGACCTTCCGTTAGATCCGCACAGTACAATCTCGGTACCTTCCCTCTGTCATGTTGAACCCCGTAGATCTCTCCCCGGGCATCAAAGACCCAGGCATGAACAGTCCAAGCCTTCTTAGCAGACGGGCATGAGCCTGCCTGCCCTGCCGTTTTGAATGCTCCCGGTATCCCCATCATGTCTAGGTAGTATCATGCCAGCCCCTTCCCTCTGCCATATTGAACTCCAGGCAACATTCCCTCTCGGGGCATGGAGGACCCGGGCACGAACAGCCCAAACCTTCCTTGCAGACGGAGCATGAGACTCTCCTACCATTTTGGGTTTCTGTCCATCTCTTTATTGGATCCGGACAGTTTCACGCCGCTTCCTTCCTCTGTCAAACCGAACCCCAACAGTCCCTTTCCGGGCATGAAAGACCTGGGCATGAACAGTCAAAGCCTTGTAGACTGGGATGAACCTCTCCTACCGTTTTTGATTGCTCTCAGTCTCCCCATTGGATCTGGGCACTGTCATGCCGGCCCTTTCCCTCCGTCACATTGAACCTCAACAGTCTCTCTCCGGGCATCTATCCCATTGTGGCTCCTTCCCAGCTGCGACTTCTTGTCAGGCATTATCACGCCCGGCATCACTAGCCCATCATGCGCCGCTTCCACAAGATCCCAAGGCTTCAGGCACATGCCTTCCAAAACAGCTGTCCCTCGTGACACTACCTGCCGCAACATGATCTTGGCCCTGCCAATAACTCGTGAGCCATTCCAGAAATGCAGGCACATAATGACGGCGTCCTTCCAGACCTTCAGAATGCCCAATTGAGACCTGGGCATAAATATCCCCAACATCCCCCCGTAGTCTGTGATTTTCTCTTCTTGATTCTTCGGCGGCCATCAACTCATTCCCTTCCCTTGGTGGTTTTCCCCCTCTCTTTTTCATGTCGTTTTCTTCACGTTTTCCAAGTCCATCCGGCGCTATTTGAATCATGTCCCTCTTTACGACAATCTCCGACTACGATACGGCGTCCGCCCTCCTCCACTTGAACGAACTCCTCTCCCTCCGCCCAGACCATCCACAAAAGGCCTCCATTCCCGCCTCTTTCCACAGACTCCACCTAGCATGGTGGAATGCCAGATTGCACGACAACGAGGCTATGGACTGGCCCGAGTTCGTGTGCCAGAACATCAAAGAGCTCGATGCCACTCTCACCCTCGTCTTCGACACTCACATCCCCACGGCTTTCACACACAAGCCAGACGTCGTGTCACGATTCCACAACGCCGCCGCAGCCCTGCAGCTCACCCCACACGCCATGTTCCTATGGCTAGGCCGAGATGTCCCGACAAAGGCTGCCAGCACCAAGTTGATCTCGTCTCTGGTCAACGGTCGCTCTACAAGCTTCGATAAGTCCACTGTCCTTGATGCTATTCGGCAGGCCACAAACGAGAGGCATAACGACAATCTTCTCCCACCTGAGCCAAGCACTATTGATGTGACCAAGGCTGCAAAAGGTATGTTATTGCCAGCTATCCCAACCAGTCACTTGTCTGGGCTTTGTGTACACTCTCAGTTGAACTATGCTAACTCTATTGACAGCTCTCAGGGAGACACAAGCGGCGGCAGAACAACCTGAGGACCCGGAGATGGGACGCAACACCCAGACGGATGCTACTACGGCCATGAGCTTCGTCGAGCCCCCACAGCCTCTAGAGCTCCCCCAGTCTCCGGAGCCCAGTGTTTCGATGGATCCAATTACAGATGACGCGACACTGCAGGCTACAAGCTTTGCTTTCGATGACTTTCAGGAGACATCATCCGTTCTCGACACCATCAACGACGTTGACATGACAGAGGCCCCGGCGACCATCGCCGTCACTGTGGCTACGGATGGCACCATGTCGTTTCAATACGAGGGTCTGGATGCCGAAACCGCCAGCTTCATCGCGCTCGTTCTCGAGCTTTCAAAGTCAGATGTCCCTGCCAGACTGGCTGTGCCCGGGACCTACGCATCCTCCTTTGCTGCCACGGCTGCTGCTCATGCTACCGTCGAGACTTACATCAACTCTGGAATCAGAATAACGATCAGGGACGAACGGACATGAGGCTGGCGGGGCTTTTTGCTGTGTTTCTGTGTTTGGCGGTCTCGGGCTCTTGTGTCTTGTCTGTGTTAGTATGTATTGAATCTTGGGGTTGAGCGTGGCGTCTGGGTGTTGGGTCTGGGCTGGGAGTTTTGTCGGTGTCTTTTCTTTCTCTGAAGCATTTACATGCAAAGGTCGTTTAATAATTGAATGATGACCGGCTGCTTCAGCAGCGAGGTGCGTTTCGGCACCACACATATTCGTTTCTCGTCCCTTTGACTGTTGTTACTCAAGCGGACCTGGACATGACGATCTAGTCTGATGTGTCTGGCATGTTGTTGCGCAGTTGAATCCCAAGCAGTCGTCTGATTGCTGAATAGAATTTAGCGTATCAATCCACAACCAAGTCATCGTACGACTCTCAAGCGCAGCAATTAGGTCTGACTAAAAGTTCACCTTCTATCTGCCAGTCTCACCAGAAAATATATGAGGTGGACGGAAGTGAAGTCAGATTTGCATCGGAGCAACCCGTTTATTGCTGGAGTTCTTCCAAACTCAAAACGGGACTTGATGGAATCGATAAGTGTCGGATCTGAGGAGGAGCCGAGAAAATTGGGGATGAAATCATGCATATGCCCCTTCAATCTCCACGGATGCCTGGCTCCTCAACTGTCCCGATGCTTTGAAACTGATTGTGGTGCATGCACGAGGCATTATGTCTTCAGATGAGCCACCGAGAAGGCCGCCAATCCTCTTGGAGTGATGTTGATGTCCCGCATGTGAGTCTGCCAAATCAGAATGGATCAATTTGTACTTTTTGATGGACTGACACGCAAAAATTGCATGAAGGTCATGCGTACGTGGAGAATCACCTCTGAAAATGAGGCATTGATGTGACGTGACTGGACTGAGCACCGAACGAGGTGCCTGTACTGCCTCTTCCCTCCAGTGTGAAATCCATCCTGGTTTGGCTCGAAACGTCATCAAAAGGGTGCAACATTCTAGTGCTGGGATGGCAACAACTTATCATAACCAGGGGCACCATTGAGCGAAAATCAGGCCGATGAGCAAATCAGGATGTGAATGGGGGCAGTGCTCTCAGCGAGTTCACTAGCAAGCCCAGCGCAATCGTGTAGACGAGAAGACAGGCTTATTACCCGAGAAACCTTTCGATAAAATCCAAATCGGCCAAAAGCCCCTCATCGCTCGCCTTCTCATCTATTGAAACAACCGTCTAAGAGTCTGCTGCCCCTCCATTCGTGGTCCGGGACGACTGAGTATGCTTCCGTAACTTATTACGTTCTCCGCTAGAAGCCTTTGACACGGCCGAGCAGCCTGCCTCACAGAGAGGTGATTAGGGATGCTGAACCCTGACGGCTGATACCTCGATGTCCGCGCTCCAATTGAAGCATCTTTTGGTTCCCTATAGCTTGCCTCACTGCATTGAACACGCTGTTTACTTCGGATGGGATCGTGGTCCTGTATGAACCTGGCAGCTTGCGAGGGCAGGATACGCAGGGCGTATGACCAGCCAGATAGCGACCACGAGTGTCCCTGCAGGTGCAAGGCCGGAATGATTCAACAAACGAGTTTTCGGATGTTACGGACAGTCCCGGTCGAGTCTGTCACATGAAGTCTTTGGGGACGCATGCTCGCGTCCACCTCAAATGAGTTACAACACAATTGTCATCAGTACCTTGGAACGGCATCGCCCACTTATCATACCGCTTACAAATCCGAACTTCAATCTATTACTTCTTGGTGAGCTTTTTCATCAAATAATGAGTATGCTTGAGCCGGGAATCATACGGCAGGTTTTCACTTGAATATGGACGCTGGCTGTCACATAACGGCAGCTGTTCAAAATGAATACGCCAGAGCCTTGCATCAAATATGTCTTGAGCGGGTCTCAAAGAAAATGACTGGGAAAATGTCTTCTGATCCGTGTAGATTGGAACACTGAAAGTTATCTATCGTCTTCCAATCTGTCGTAGAGTCACGGATCACACTCTAGGATCGGAACTCTATGCAACGATGCGAGCATGTTCTCGGTGTCATGAACCAACTGACGGATAAAAATGTCCCAAACCAAGACACCCCAAGAACTTTACAACCGTTTGCCCATTTCTCTCAAAGGGCTGACGACGGAAGATTGCAATATAATGTCAACGTCCACCCTAGATGATAAAACGTGGGAGCATGCAGCTATGGCAAGGGTCCTTTTGAATGTTGCTAATGCGAATTGGCTGCATAGAGCTAGGCTTGATGCATTTAGATAGCTAGGAAGGTTTATCTGTTCTTCACCATCCTCGCTCTAATTTTCTCAGCCTCCTCTACTCGGCCCGAATTCTTGTACGTTGATACAATGTTCTCCATGCAGGCAAGCATTTGAGGATGCCCTTCCGTGATCAGGCTTTGCATAGACTTCATTAGCGGGACCATCAGATCCTCGCCATGCTTCCATTGGCCTTGCCGCATACACGTTATTGCAAGGTTGCACAAGCCTGCCAGACTGGTGGGATAACCTTGCCAATCGCTGGTCTGTACTGACTTCGTAATCCGCACAACAAGTCCCTCAGCCTCTTCCCATTCACCTTCTTCCACGTACATTACGGCTAGATTGTTCATAGCTGCTAATGTGGAAAGGCTGTCCTCTCCAAAGACTCTCTGCATTGTCTTTAGCTCTCCTGAGAGCAAAATCTTTGCCTCCTTTCTTAGACCTTGATTACGATAGGTTGTGGCAAGGTTGTTGATTGTCCCGAGAGTATTGTGATCCTCCTCTCCAAGAACCTTTCGCATCATTGGTAGCAGCTGGACAAGTAGCTGCTCGGCCTGCGGTAGTCGACCCTGGTACATGTATGAGGTCGCTAGGTTGGAAGCGTACTTAAGAGTGTCAGCATGCTCCTCTCCAAACACCTTCTGCGACGTCCTCATCGCTTGCGCAAATAGTTTGCCGGCTTTTCTCCATCGTTCTTGGTGAGTATACGTTGTTGCCAGGTTGCCCATGCTGTTCAGAGTATCGGCATTATCCTTTCCAAGCACCTTCTTCCTTTTCTGTAGTACTAGAAGTCCTAGCTCTTCGGCATCCTTGAGTCGTACCTGGTTCAAATATATGAATGCCAAGACATGCATGCCCCTTAAAGTCTCGGGGTGCTCTTCCCCAAATATGCTGATTCTCGTCTCTACCACCATCAATCCCAGTTCTTCAGCTTCCTTCCATTGACTTCGTTTCAGATATTCTGTCGTCACGTCGTCCACCTCAAGACCAAGCATTTTCTTGCTCTTCTCCACAACCTGAAGGCCTATTAGTCTCCCCTCTCTCTTCCGGCCTAGGCCGATATAAGCCGAGGCTAGGTTTGCCATAGTTGCTAGTATATCCGGATTCTCGTCTTCAAATGTCGTCTTGCTGATTTCCATAACCTGTAGTCCTAAGCCTTCAGCCTCTGTCCATCGATTTTGGCGAATATACGTCGTTGCTAACTCATGCATGCTTTCTAGCGTATCCGGGTGGTCCCCTCCTAGAACTTTCTTTCTCATAGCTACCACACGCTTGAGTAATTTTTCAGCCCTCTTCCATTGGTTCTGTCGACCGTATGTTGACGCTAAGAGATGCATCCTTGATAGCGTCATGGGATGCTCATTTCCAAGAAATCGGTTGCTTGTTGCTATTACCTGAACCAGTGTCTTCTCAGCCTCTTCCAGTCGACCTTGGGCGAGATATGCTGTTCCCAAATCAGATAGATTCTGTAGTGTGCCCGAACCGCCATGCCCGAGGGCAATAATTCTTTCCTTTATCTCTGTGATGTGTCCAAACAGCTTGTTGCTTTCCTTCTTTCGACCCATTTCAGCATATATCACAGCCAAGTTGGCCATGCTGCTCATTCGAAGAGGACTGTCTTGCTCAAGCATTCTCTCTGTCGTTTTCATCACCCGCAGTTCCAACCCTTCAGCCTCATGGAATCGGCCTTGCTTCATGTAAGTTGTCGCTAGTTCGTGCGTTATATCAAGAGTCGCCTGATGCTCATCCCCTAAGACTTCCTCGAATATCTCTTTTATCATTTTGAAGGTCGTCTCGGCCTCTTTTAACTGGCCTCGAGTCCTCTGCGATATCGCCACGATGGGTATGATCTGCATGTTGAAGAGCGAGTCTCCGGCAGTACACGCCTTTGTCATCACCGGCCCTAACAGCTCCTCGGCCTCTTTCCCCCTCCCCTCCTGAAAATAGATCATGCCCAGGTTGGACATTGCGAACTTCTGGAATCTTTCCGTGTCCTTGAAGTTGTTGATAGAGGCAATGCTCAAATTCTGCAAATGTACCACCAAGTGGCGTCCAAACTGAGGCCTCAGTTCTCTGTTGAACTGACAGCATGCTGCCAAAATAAAGACCTCATACCACCATAGCCATGGATGGTCTCGTTCGTTCTGTTTCGCCTTCCATTGCACCAGACTGTGCATTGATACACCAGGCCACGCTCCGTGATGCCCTTCGACCTTCTGAAGCAAGTTGTAACGGACTAACGCTTCCCGAGCCTGTCGGTACTTAAAATCGTCCCATCCCTTGTCAGTGCTCGATAAAAATCGCTGCAGCTCATAGTGAGCTCCATCCATAGATTCGTTGCTCAGCGTGGTGTTGACTTCTCCCATGCCAAGACTGGCCAGACGAAACATCTCCTCCTCCACGATGCCGCCTTTAAATTGAGCGATGAATGTCAGCAATAGGTCCGGTCGCGTTTCCGTATTCTCTTGTGAGATCCTCTCGATTGTAGCGTCCCATACTGTCCACACAGTCTTTTCCGTCGGTCGCAGCCCTCGGAAGTCATCCTTTCGAAGCAGCTCGGTATAATGCCTTTCATAATCAGCGAGATATTGGAATAAGGCCAGCTGGGGATTCGGTTCGTTGCCGATATAGGCACCGGCAAGGTCAATAGCGAGCGCCAGGAGCCCAAGTCTCTGCGCCAGATCGCTGCAACCCTGCTGAATGTCTGTGGAAGCCGAATTTGTGTCCAGACGTATGTGCTTGAGCAGAACCGCCACGCCCTCCGACTCTGACATGAGACCGACATGAACCCGTTCGCAGGCTCCATTGACCAGTCCTACACTTCGGTTATCTTGGCTGGTTATGATGAGGCTCCCGCGTCTGCCCTTTGGTATGATCTTCCGGACGCCCCAACTAACGTCATCGGCGTTGTCAACTATCACCAGCCATTCCTCATCAGATTCTACTCTGTCGCGAAGCCAGAGGTTTACCGCCAGTACAGCAGAGTCTTCAAAAACCGACGCTCGAATCGCGCTATCGTCCTTAGGAAGCTCAAGCTGGAGCTCTACCGCGCACCTCCTAAAACTATGTCGCATAGACTCCTCATCTTGTGCATCAAGCCAGAGAATGGGACTAAACCGATCTCTGTGTTCTTCCGCGTAGCGTAGCGCCAACTGTGACTTACCAGTACCGCCTAGGCCTTGAAGCAGAACCGCATGTAGGACTTCCGATGTCTCGTGTCGCACTTGTAACTTCGCCTCGAGCTCTTCTGACAGCTCAACCCGTTCGGTATAAGTATCCACTAACTCGACAGGGACGTGGTAGTACCGTCTTGGTGACCTCGTTAACCGCTCACACACCTCAACGAGCTTTGACCTGACCACGTCGTAGCCGCCGAGTCTGGATCCAAACTTATTCAGTCCGTAATGATCGACCGACAAGCCAATATTTCTCACGTTCTTCCCCTCATACGTAGCAGACTGCTCTTGGACGCACTGATGCTTTGGAGTTACTCATAGTGAATCTCGTTAAGAGGGTAGATTCACTCACAAATTGCTGCCATCGGAATAACCATAGCTGGAATAGAACCGTAGGTAGCTTTTCGAAGAAGTTGAAAACGTAGAGGTCATCTCTGGTAGCATGGATGAAGTCTCTGTGCAAGTCTTGTAACGGAAACCCATCGTACCCTAGATCCGCCAAAATCAACGGATTCGAGCCAAGCGGCCTTAGAGCCTGTGCGAGTACCCAGCCCCATGTTCCCATACTCGTTCCTCGATGCGGTGTGCCTAGAAAAATGACCGCTTTCGTGCAATCCACGATCTGAAGGAATCTCTGGCTCATCTGGGCTTGAATGAGTGCCTAGTATGGTTAGATTCGTTCGCTTGTGGAGTCACTCGCCTACTAACCTGTTTGACTACAAGTCCACCGTGGCTATGCGCTACAAAGACGAGATGTCTACCTTGGTCCTATAGCGAGGTATAAGTTTCATGCTGCACCCTATGCGGCCTCGCTGCTTGGGCTTACCGTCTCAGAAACAAGGATTTTCCCATGGATATCCTCGAGCAGCTCATTCCCCAGGGTCATCAGCCGCGATCGCACAGCATCTTTCTTCCAGTACGAATCGTAATTATAGAAGAACAGCCTTATATTCCGCTCGCTTGCTTGGAGGTCCTCAGGGAGGAAATCGCTAACCCAATTGATGAATTGTTGTCTGCCTGGCGTCGATTCTTCCGATGGATTGGCCTTCGCTAGCCAAGTTGTATCAGGGTTCGAACCCAGTCCGTGAACGAAGATGATGCTGCCAAATTCAGTGACCTTTCTCATTATACGGTGTCTTGAAGCGCTTACTCTACTCTGGGAGCTCGCTTTGGCAAATCGCCGCCTAATTGCACAACCCCATAAGGTGATTTTAGGGCTTGACCATGGTGAAGACGCGTTGGGATACCCTTCGTCACTTGGTGGTAAAAGACCGCAATCAACAGCGGTACAAGAAATACGAAAAAGGTTGCAGGTTGACGCATGGCTGTTCATGTATCTGCAGGATCTGTGTGGCCTTGCTGAAAGCGCAGCTGTTCGTAGATAGCAGTCTGGCGGGTTGTTATTTTGACTTGATCAAAAGATGTTCAGCATAGACAGTACGAATTGTCGTCAGCTCAACGGCTACGTGTTCCATTGCGACACCATGCCTGAGGCTCTTCTTTGAGGGAGTGTTTCACCAACCCCTCTGCTTGGCGAATGCTGGTCACCAATCGTTTAATAATGTCTCAGTTCATCTGCCTCAGCTGTCCGCAGGCTTTTTTTTCTGTCTGTACCTTCGTGGCATATAGGATTCGAACTCATCGCATTTGAATACAAGATACGCTCTCATATCGTGTTCGTGTCATGGGGAACGTTCCATTTGTTGCCGAGGTGGAACTCTTCAACAAGCTGGAAGACCAGATCATCGCGGACGACACCGTTGCCCGCCTTGACGATGAACTATCATGGATAGTGCTTGAAGAACTTTATCCGAATCTAGACTTTTTCGCCCGCAAGTCAAGCCAGCACATTGATTCTATTCACAAACACATCCAGAAGGGCCGCAAGATTGTCGTTACGGAGGACCCTGCCCTACACCTGGTGTGGCATCGCGGCATCGTCTATATCAAACCACTACAGCATTACATGCTCAGCCATTCGTTTTGGGAACAACACCTTGCCCCCGGGAGCCAGCACCGTGGAAATGGACTGGGATTCCTTCGCTCGTACGAGTCCTTGATTCGCCATCCGTCAGACTTCGAATTAGCCAAAGAGGCACACCTCATCCCCACTTCGCCATCGGCCTCGTCACTTGAGTCTTCAACGAAGGAGTTGAGGTACTCCGACTTCAAGGCATTCATCTGCCATTTTTCAAAAGTTTGCGACGAAGAGGTATCCCCAAGATGGCACTTTGGACAGCTCCGTTTATCGCGACTTCATTGGGCAGTGCGTATCCTGCAGCCCCCTGCCGCGAGGAGGAGGGGATATCTGGGCATTCTCTTCTACGAGGAGCAGTTTTGGCAGACCGGACAGTTTCTCAGCGACTTCGCAGCCCCGCTCTTATTCTTATTCGCGACACTCTCTCTGATCCTGTCGGCGTTGCAGGTGGTCTTGGCCTCAAAGTCTGGCAATTACGAGGAAGGATGGCAAGCCATCTCAAATGGAAGTGCCTGGTTTGCAATTATGGTTATTGTCGCTGTTGTCGCTGTCTTTGCTGGCTTGACCTTCATTGGTGGTAGCGTCGTGCTGTGGCAGTTCCAATTTGGCTATCGGTCCTGGAGGAAAAGTCGTTCAGGGAGCAGGCAATTGCAACGGCCATGATCGCAAAGACGAATAATCTGAGAGTTTTTTGACCCATATCACCCAGAAACTTGGATTATTATTGAGTCTACACTCTCCAGGATACAACTTCCTAGCTGTACCGACCGCGCTGCCAGCAAGTTCGCGCGCGTTAGTACCTTTCCTCGGCGAGATGACGATGACGAGGATGATGTGCCATCTCCGACGGATATGAGAGCCGTCAACAGCCGAACAAGAGACAGCGGAAATGCAGCTGTAGGATCTACCGCTTCACAAATAACCGAGATTGATTGATTTAAACTATCATATCCTTTCCTCTTTTCCCCCCTTCTTTTGCATTTCTTTGCCATGCATTGCCTCCCAGGTCACGATGCCCTTCGCGTGACCACCCAGCCCCCTCCCTTAAGTTCTTGGTAGATGTCAGGTTTAGTATATTGCAAGCAGTTGCGTGTGCGTTCCCACTAGAGCTAGTAGTCGACTGAAGATGAAGCGCTTCGCACCAAGACGCGGCCGCGCCCATGAGATGGTTGCCACGACACCGGATCGAACACGGAGCCGGCAGAAGCAGTGTATGCTTCCGTTCCGTTCAGACGACGGTGTGAAGGGCACGCGCTAGCCCGACGTACGTTGAATACCAAGATGTCTTTCCAGATTGTCGGGCCGTATGAAGGAGAATTCGGAGAGCCCGCCACCGCGTATGTTGGTCCCAGCGCCGTATGACTCTACCTGGGGTGACGAAGCGGCATTAACTGTCAAACAGGCCACCCAGAACAGCGTCCGTCCATCGAATGGAGCCCATCGCAATCTGCGTGTCCCTATCCTTAGAGCATCGCCATCTTGTAAGCGGGCTCACTGCAGCCACTCGTTTCCCGGTCGGTTCATAAAAGCTTCTCGCCGACGTTTCCGACGGAGATCACGCATAAGAACGGACAGCCGCTGCGGGACACACAGCCTCAACTCGGTGACGCGACCTTTGGGACCTTTCGATCCGCCAATCGTGTAGCATGGACGTTCGGCCTCCTGCTCATGGCATCCAAGTCGCTGCGGCGCGAGGCATCCTATCCGACCACCATTGACACCCCAACTGTGGGCAGAAAGCTCGCATCCAATACCTGCGTGGCGGCTAGCGGATTCCCAGCCTGCGTGGTCATCTTAAAGAGAGACGCATCCCCACGCCCAACAAGCAAATCAGCCCGCAAATATCACCGTCATAGAACCCGTGGGACTCGCCGTCGGGATCACGGGGCTCGCAGGTCCCTTCAGCACGTGCTTAGAGGTTGTCGAAAAGGTGAATTCCTACAAGAGTTTCAAGCACGAGTCGCATTCCCTAGCTGTCCAGTTCAAAGCTGAAAAGCGCCGTTTCGAGCAATGGGGTTCTGCCGTCGGCATCAACAAGGGCACATTGACAAGCGCCCACCAACCCGCTCTCGACAATCCGCCAACGCCATCGACAGCGAGAGACCTCTTGTCACTCATTCAAAGGGTATGGGCCAACGTCGACGATACCGCTTCTGAAACCTTCCTGCTGAGCAATGTAAATCCTGCCAAGAGGAAGCTCTCTGTGCCCAATCATGTGCAACCTCGCGGGGGCGCCCCGTCGAATTCGGTGAGGCGGAAGATAAACTTGAACAGTTTGGCGTTTTGGTGCAGCACCTGCAAAGTATCGTTCCCCCCAACGACGTGAAAAGTACTTCCGCCGTACATGGCGCATCCGCAAGGGGCCAAGGCCCTGAACATCTGCAAGGTTCGCATGCGAGTGCGTCCCCCAGCGATACCCGGCAAGTTCATCTGATCGCAATTGCTAGACAATTCGATCCATGAAGGTGCCTGGATATCCAAGCTCCGGCAGATTGTAGCTAGGTTGGACGAAGAAATAACAGGTAAGGATATCCTGCTGATCGCTGTGCACGGTGACGGGCGCAACCGAAACGCGACGGGAACTGCGTTCTTGGCTGAGCCGCCATTCCCAAAGTAAAAGATAAAGACAATTCTATAACTCTTATTATAGTATCCTCTAAATATTCCCCTATTTTAACTCATTCTTCATACACTTAGAACCACAGATAGCAGGTCCACCCTTCAAAGTGTCATCCCACTTAGTCTCACCCAGCTTTTCAATATCACGAGTCAACTCAGCATTGCCTAGGTCCATTAGGGCCTCCAGCACGGCTGATAAGGATTCATTATCCGCCCCGTCTCGGTTGACACTGATCGCATGAACAGCGGTAACACCAATCTCGCCATTGGGAAACATTGGCGGAGTCTCATGGACAACCATAAAAGGCATTTCCTTTGCGTCCAGTCCCCAGTAGATCACTGACCAAGACTGCATGAAACCCTTTCCAGGGCCATCTAAGATCGTATTGTCAAATACAGCATCCCAGTCAGAGTTCAGAGCAGGAAAGTTCAATCGGCGAGGGGTGTTGTATGCTCGGACGGAGGCCACTTCACGACCACCACCGCCGATGGCGCCATTGCGGGCTGTTTTGTTGTCGGCTGGGGTCCAGGTTGTGATTTCATTGAGCTCTCCCGCCAGAGTTCCTGCAGTGCAGTCCGCCGTATTGTTCTTCTCACAGGTGGCGATGGCAGGAGTGAGGTCCCACTGCAAGTTGCCATAAGTGAGGTAGGACGTTCCGGAAGTGTTCCGAATGGACCAAGTACCAGCGAAGAAGCCAGTAGGAGGGGCCACAAAGTTGGAGCCGGGCGCGTTGCATCCAGAGGTAGCGTTTCCAGTGCCGTTGACCGCTGGATCGAGGAAGGGTGGAAGGCGCACCAGTAGTTCTGAGGGTGGACAAGAGCTTCCGGAGATGAAGGCCGAGACTGAGGCCGCTTGGGCGAGGCCAGCCACGGCGAGAGGTAGCAGCATATTGGTAAAAGCTTGAGGTTGCATGATGAGCAGCCAGACTTGAAATGATGTAATAATACTTGGGTTTGCGTAAGAGTTCGTCGTGAAAGCGGTGCTGGTGTAGAGGTTGAACAATTTCTTGGATGGCATACTCACCTTATATGTTCCTGGTTCACATTAGATGGTATCAGTCGCTTCGTCATACCAGGAGCCGAAGGAAGTACGCGAGATGAATGCGAGCTCAAGACGCCCGACATTTGACATAGTTGGCAATGATCGATGGACTGGATTGAGTTGCTGCCTAAAAAGTGTCAATGACAAGGCGCAGCTTCGTTCGTTTTTCGCGGCGACGATGACATTCACGCTCCGGACTGCGGTGGGGCGGGACAGTGGACCACCAGACTGACCCGTGAGATTCAAACGCGAACCAGTCTGCGTCGAATCCGAGGTCCGAGGCGGCACTTACCGAACCGGCGCTTACATGGGAACATCCATGACCCCAGCCATGCGTTCGAAATTTAGCGCGCGCCGCTAACATCTTTAGGTAGGGGATCTGCCGGCCGCGCGTGGGACCTCGGGTAATACGCGAGGTTCAGCGCAGTGCGAAGTATGACTTAGCCTGTCTAATGTCTATATCAGGTTAGTTCCGGGACCTGGGCTGGTGGCTTGTTCGGTTTTCTCGCAATTCAACTCACCCAGAAATAGCCGCAGGCTCCAGTCATCCTCTCATCCCTCACGGCACCACAGTCTCCGCGACCTTTCCGAGATTTCAGCCCTATGAGCTCATTTGAAACTCCTCGAGCTCACAAGCAACGCGCCTGGCATGCCTTCTGGACGCAGTGCAGCCAAATCCCGGCACGGGTGCGACCGCTGCAAGCAGCGTCGGGTTAAAGTATGTGTTTTGTTGCCCTGCATATCAGACGTAATGGACCATGAGATGTGGTCGGAGATCATTCAAGCTCTCATCTGAATACGTATACTTACCGGCATGTTGCTAGTGCGATGAAGAGGCACCTTGCAGAAATTGCTTCAGAAGAAAGGAACATTGCAGTCTGCTTGATAGTCAAAACACTCCCTCGCTAACTCCACAGTACCGCGACAACCCGATCCTGAACATTGAACACCCTGAAGCAACAACATGGGCGTTCGATCTTTACCTAATGAGTCACTTCTCCACGTCCACCGTACACACTTTCAGTAGCTTTCCTTCTGTGGTCAACGCCTGGCAGACCACCATCGTCAGCGACGCAGCATTGTGTCCTTTTCTCCTCCATGGCATGCTCGCCATCTCAGCTCTGCATCTTGCCAGTAGGCATGGATCTGCGAACTACAGCGACCGCCAACACAATCAGAATTACACGCATCGTGACTGTATGCGTGCTTTCAGGCATCATCAAGATCAGGCCATGCCGGAATACCGCCGCAAGCTGCAAGCCCTGGACTTCAGCGGCAATGAGGAATTCACAGTCCGCACCAAAGAGCCATGGCCGGCAGGTCCGGTTTACGCCATGGCTGTCTTGCTAGCTTTCACTTCTGCCGCCGGCATCTCTGACCACTCTCCTTCACTGGACCGGGACCAACATGACCAGAACTATGAGCAAAGTCCCATCCTGTCACGAACTTCATCGCCTGCATCGGGTGAGACTGCCAGATTGGAAATGGTCTTTGATCACTTGATGGAGATATTCGTGGCCACTCGAGGTACGCGTGTAATAGTCAAAGCTGCACTCGATGCGGGAGCCTTTCAAACGACAGCGTATCGCCACCTGATTACCACCGCCACGGTCGCAAACCAGTTCCCGCTCTGGTCTACGTCTCCGAAAATTTCGCAGTGGTACGAAACTCTTCGAACGCAATGCCTGGAAGAGTTTTTTGGCGATGGCACAGTCAAGAGATCTGAGGCTGATATCTGTGCCGCTGCAATCACCTGTCTGGAAGAGGTTCATGACGGCGCTGCGCGACTATTGGAGTCGAAAAAGGAACGATTATGGCAACTCGAACGCGACAGCAAGTCGCTTCGGTATGATTTTGTTTGGTTAATGAAGTGGACAACAATCGTGTCACAGGAGTTTGTCGCCCTATTGCATGAAAGAAATCCTGCTGCTCTGGTGGTTCTTGCGCAGTTCATTGCCACTTGCGACTTGATTGAGAATCAGTGGTATTTGGAGAAGTGGGTGAAGAATGCAATGGGTGCGGTCAGGCATCTACTTGGCCCAAGCAATGCCAATGCCTGGGTAGATAAGATTGCAGGGCGTTGGCTTAGTAGAGATCCGGATCCGGACCTAGCCTCTCCTGGACTGGAAGGATAATGATGATCTGCCAGTGTTGCGTTTTGTGCCTGAGCGTTCGGTCAAGGATCTGGTAAGAGTTGACTTGAAGGTGTAAAGACAAGACGTTCTGTCAGAGGAGTAGGTTATGAAATGAGATTTCATTTTGTAGTGTATAAGTATCCCGAGGAGTTCGAGCTGTAGAATGTGTCACTCCCGTTGCCCAATCGCCTTGACTTGTGAGGCGGCGAAGGGAAACATTAGACTGGCTAGCTCAGTTGCGTTGGTGGCTATAGCGCGTCAGATGGCAGAGGCTTGTCATCCCTGGCCTCACTTAAGAAGGGAGCAATATTATTGATGCCTACATGTTGAGGGGCACGCAGGAATCTCCAGTAGAATTACTGTTTCTCCAAGGTTTCTGCTTAACCACTGCGTTCCTGCTACTGAGTTGACACTGACTGCAGTCCGCATCCACACCCAGGAATCAGGATACACGACTCCCCTCAGGTCGACAACGAAGATTACTATTGTCGGCATAGGTCTAGGAGGCTCAGCTGCTGCGTTTGGTGCAGGGTACGCTTCCCAAACCTATTCCAAATCCAATATATATATGTTTCGGTAGTCATAACTCGTCTGGTAGCTATCTGAATATCCGCAGATACAGTGCTTTCCAACTCTCTAGTCTGCTCGGGGGCCCCATAAGGCACACGGCGCATCATGGCCGTCTTCGTGCGCTTGCTCTTGAAGACCCGGAAGCTGCCACTGTTATGGGAAGTTCGAGCAACGGGGACCGGGGGTTCGTCGGCGGCGTTTCATCATAGCGCTGCATCCAACACCGGGGCCGAGTGGATCATGCTGCGCCGAACGCGGCCCCACCAGACCCACAGAATCCGGCCCGAATTCTTTCGATTCACCCCCACACATCCCTCGCACCTTTTCCGATGCTTAACATCTCGCAGCTCCTTTCAGTTACAATATTTCGCGACGTGCCCTAGCGACACTTCCAATCTAAGAACTTCTGGTTCAGAACCGTTAGTTGTTGATCTATCAAATTGCCCTAAGACCCTAAGAAGGACTTCACCCCCTGCTGCGCTTCACTCCGAGCTAGATTCCGAACCTAATTTCCTCTCCAACCCCCCTTCAGCCTTAGTTTTCGCTTCTTGACGCTCTTACCCTTCCTTGTCTATTGCAATCTCAACGCTGTCACCGAATACAAAGTCGACAGCCATTTCGACGACGAGCACCTCCGGTTTTGAAGTCAAGTCGCCCCAGACACCCTTCGACTCCATTCGCAACTTTCTCATTGACGTTGCACATTAGAATAAGCCCTTACCCCTGTTTTTGAGCCGCTCCTCGATCACAATCTGTATGAGTATCATATCCGACTCCTCTAGTAGTCTAAATGGCAAACCATTTCCAAGCGTGATCCCTGACCACAGTCACAAAAATATGTACGTTAAGAGACGGCTCCTGATGCCGGGCGTTTCCCAGAGCCCGGAGGTCATCTTCTCCGCCGGCGAAGTACACCCGCTCAAGCTGATCAAGGGCATTCGGTGACTTTGCCCCCGATTCACCGACAAAGCCAGCAGCGGTTTTCTCGATGGGTCCATACGTCCCTTTAATCTGCTTCTGTATGACTTCGAGGGACGGGGACATTGCGCTCTTACAACCCTGCAGCCCATCATTTTCAGCATTTTCTTGCAATCCCAACGGAGGACTGTCCTGGAGTGCCGCAAGGAATGGGAAGACATGTGTCAACAGATACTTGGCCGAAGAGCCGCAGTGCATGGAAGTCGAGCCCAGCTGCAAGACTCCGCACTTCACAGCTGCAGCCTCAATCAGGGCCCCAAGCCCGCGACAAAGAGACGATTGTCCGGCTGCATGGCGAAAAACACAGGCAGGAATAGATCAGAACGGAATTACAACGCAGCCAAACTGGTGCGCGAAGGCTCAGTACGCCACAAAGTGGTGTGGCTGGTTGGGACGCAGCTAAACTGGTGCGTCCGAAGGCTCAGTACGCCACAAAGTGGTGTGGCTGGTTGGGACGCAGCTAAACTGGTGCGTCCAAAGCCTCAGTACGCCACAAAGTGCTGTGGCTGGTTGGGACGCAGCCAAACTGCTGCGTCCGAAGTGGTGTGGCCCGTCCCTTACGTAAAGACGAGATTAGGTCGAATTTCAGGCCTCGGGCCCGGGCCCGGCCGACTACCGTCTCGCAGGAGGTGTGATCCACGCACCGGTGAACGTTAACAATTTCCCATTGCCATCTGACAAGGATCTATATGCCAGTATGCGGCTTCAACTCAACAGTGCGAAACATGTCAATAAGCCGAAAGGAAAATTGAGCACACCTCTTTTGGCGGCCGTATGCGGGGGCTACAGCATAATTGTCGAGATGCTCCTGCGTAATGGAGTGGAAACTAGCACACGGGACGGCAGTGCCCTACTTATTGCCATCTCCCGAGGCTCTGACGATATTGTTCAGACCCTTCTCGAGAGGGATATAGATATCAATATGCCAGAATGGCAATCCCGTTTGGACAGCCGTTTCTCAAGGCCACATCAAGATCGTGCGCATGCTTCTCGAAAATGGGGCGGACATGACTATGCGAGTCGGTAAATTGCAGCAATACTCTTCTGGGGACTATTGCTCAAGATCGTTATGACATTGTACAGATCCTTCTTCAGGAGGGTGCAGATTTCAGGAGAGACCACACTGTCGGGAGCGCGTGGCATCTTGGAAACGTAACCACATACGGCGATGCTCTTCTTATCGCATCGTTCACGGGCCAAGACAAAATTGTTCAGTTGCTTCTCGACAAAGGAGCCAATGCCGACGGTCAGGGGGGCCAGTATGGTACCGCACTCCAGGCTGCATCCCATGAAGGCCATCTAAGAGTTATACATATATTGCTCAACGCGGGTGCCGACATCGATGTAGCAGGCGGTACATTTGGTAACGCCCTTGAAATTGCTTGCCGCGAGGGCCACTTTGACACACTACAAGTTCTGGTTAGTAGGGGTGCCAAGATCAACGCTCAGTGTGGCGTGGATGGCACTGCGCTCCAGGTAGCCTCGCTTCGGGGCCATCGCAAAATCGTCCAAATGCTCCTAGAGCAGGGTGCGGAAGTCAATACAAACTAGTGTGGTCTCTACAGTAACCCTCTACAGGCTGCGTTTGCAAAGGCCACGCACGGATTGTCGAGATGCTTCTCGGTACGGGAGCTGACGCTAATGCAAAATGTCGCATATATGGCATGCAACAGCTTCGTCAGGCTGCATCATTCATCTTCACCGAACCTGGCCCGGGCCGCAAAACTGCACTTTCGGGACGAGAAGGAAGACATAACGATTTCATTTCAGTCGGCCCCGATGACACAATAACAAGATAGGATCATCTTCTCACGTCTTCGCTTTACCACAAGTATCACTCCCGATCGTCGGACACGGCGGATAGCAACCGTCAGAACAATGCACTTGAGGCTGCTTGCCAACGAGGCAATGCCGAAGTGGTTCAGATGCTCCTCAACAATGGTGCTATCATCGATGCTCGAAACAATAATAGCCGAAGCGCTCTCCAACCAGCTATTATGAGTCAGAATGAGGCTATTATTGAGATGATCCTAAACAGGAGTGCAGATGTCAACGCTGAGGGCAGTGCTCTCCGGTTAGCCTCAGAGCTAGGTTATGAGGGGATTGTCAAAAACATCCTCGCTAGGATCGCAAAGGGCAATGCCGAAGTCAATGGCGGTCAATTTGGTACAGCTCTTGAAGCTGCATTAAACCGAGGCTGTGAGAGGACTGTACGGATTCTTCTTGATTACGGCGCAAATATCAACGCACGTCGTCACCTCCAGAATTGTCTCGAAGCTGTGTGGCTTGGTCGGAATGAAACAATCATCTAACTGCTTCTTGAAAGGGGCACCACTATCAGCTCACTATTTGGGGAGAAGTTCGGTAGTATGCTTTGCGCAGCATGCTCTAGGGGCAATGAAGCACATGTTCGCATGCTCCTGGATAAGTGCCTGGATTTCGATACTGAAGATAGTGAGAATGGTGGCGAGGCTCTTCAAATCGCATCTGAACGAGGCCATAAAGGTATTGTTCAGATGCTTCTCAAAAAGGGTACACATGTCAATGCACCTAGCAGATCAAAATTTGGAGGTTGCGCTCTTTTTTACGCCTCAGAGAAAGGGCATAGCTCAATTGTAAAAATGCTTCTCGATAAGGGTGCAAACCCAAACGCAAAAGGCGGCCTAGATAGCAACGCTCTATACGCAGCCATCCGCAATAGCCATAGCGAAACTGTTCAAGTTCTTCTCAATAGGGTCGCAGATTTCTACACTCAACACAGAGGGGGCAATGAACGCTCTTTAAGTGGCAGTTTTCTACAACAAGCAAGATATATTCCAAATACTCCTTAACAATGGGCCAGACGTTAACGCACTAGGCGTCAAGAAAGGTATTGCGCTTCTTATTGCACGCCGCGATGGCAACGAAACGATTGTGCCGATGCTTCTTGACAAAGGCGCAAACGTCAATTTGCAACCTGTTCCAGCGGCAGTTCAAGCTGGTAGCTTCCCTGCTGCTCGGCTCAAAAAAAGCAGCATGACCCCCTTACAGGCAGCAGTCTCAGAAGGCAATGGGCAAATTGTCCAACTGCTCTTGAGCAAAGGAGCGGATGTGAATGCCTGAAGCAGAAGTAACAAGGATAGAAACGCTCTCCACTTAGCTATTTCGAAGGGTCATCATGAGATTGCTGAATTGCTTCTGAATAATGGGGCAGACATCAACGCCCAAGATAGTGAGGGCGGCAATGCGCTCCAACTGGCCATTGTGAAGGACATCAGAAGGTTTATTGATATTCTCCTTGACCGAGGCGCGGACGTCAACCTTTCAAACAATGAGGGCTGCAATGCTCTTTGTCTTGCATCTCTGCGAGGAGACGAAACAATGGTTGGGAAGCTCATCGATAAGGGTGCCTACATTGCCACCCAGTCTGAAAAGCATCACAACGCTGTCTGGGCTGCTTCGTCCCAAGGCTACGACAGAATCATTAGCATACTTTTGGATAAGATCACAGACAGTGAGGGAAACGGCAATCTTCTGCTAGATGCAGTCTATACGGCGTCTGAAAGAGGCTATAGTGACATCATCCGTATGCTCCTCGACCATGGGGCTAGTCCTAATGCCGCAGGTGGCGAGGAGAGTAATGCTCTACAGGGTGTCTCTTCAATGGTCATGCTGAAGAAGTTCGGATACTTCTGAGAGCCGGCGCGGATGCGAATGCACGATGCGGCTACTACGGCGATGCCCTTCAAGCCGCATCTTACGGCGGCCACGATGCAACAATTGGAGTGCTTCTGAAGGCTGGCGCAGTTGTCAATGTGACGCATGGTCATTTCGGCGGCACTCTCACGGCTGCGTCCCACGGTGGCCACGACATGACGGTCCAGACACTCCTTCATGCCGGCGCAGATGTGGACGTGTGTCATGGCACCGTCGGAGGCGCCCTGGCGGTTGCGTCACTCAAGGGCCACGATACGACGGTTCGCTTACTCCTTGATTCGGGTGCGGGTGTCAGAGTCCACTTCGGCAATGCCCTGCGTGCTGCGTGTCATAGTGGCAACGATAGAACGGTCCGGATACTACTTAATGCCGCCGGCACGGATGCTGATCTGCACTTCGATCTTGGCAATGCTCTTCGGGCCGCTGTTTTAAGAGGCCACGCCAAAATCACGAAAACGCTTCTTCAAAAGGGTGCAGATTTCAGGATGGCAATCGAGCCCTTAGATGAGGTTCTTCAGCGCGCAGCCTCTTTAGGCTACAGTCAAATCGTCAAAATGCTCCTTTGCACGACGAACCTTGCTGCACGGAACGAAGCTGCTGCAAGCGCCCTTCATGCGTCGTCCCGTGAGGGCCATGTTGATGTTATCAGCATACTAATGGCTGAAGGCATCGATGCGAACAGACAATTTCAAGACCAGGGCAGTACCCTTTATGCTGCATTAGATGACGGGCATAATAACAGTGTCGAGATGCTCCTCCAATAGGGCGCAGATGTTAATGGAAACGGTGGACACTTTGGAAATCCTCTTCAGGCGGCATCCTCCAGAGGGCATGAGGGAATCGTGAAAATGCTGCTAGACCGTGGTGCTATCATTAATGCACAAGGGGGTTACTGTGGTAGCGCGCTTCAGGCAGCATTATTGAAACATCACGACAGCATCTGGAAGATGCTGCTCGAGAAGTGCGCCGAGGAAGAAGTCTTGAAGCACTCGGCTCCTAACTCTCTTAGGCTGACCCGCACGGTTCTAGATAAGGCTGGTTGAGATGCTGCTCTTACCTAGATTAGTCCACCGATTTTAATGTTAACCTTGATGATGTAGACGCCGTGATGTTGCTTGCATTGGCGGTCTGCAGATAACTAGACTTTGTGATAGAGCTTGCTTTTTTGGAGTCTGACGGTGTCTAAAGTAAACTCCTGGATAGCAGTAGATCATATTGGGATGGAAGGTGATTCAACCTCATGCGCGGTGGCACCGAGTGGTAATGCCGCGGGCAAGTCTTTCGGCGTTTTGTGTCGGTGGCTAGCTGCATCCACGGTCTATCTGATGTTGAGACAGTCTCTCGAGAGGTCGCTTGGTCGGATCCCTGGCTTTGACGAGCATCTGAACGGGTCTACTGAGATGGCAAAGGTGATGACGAAAACTGCGACCCAAAACGGTACACACTGATGCAAAAGCCTAGAACTGAATCTGCAGGTGGATTGGACGAAAAGAAGAGAAGGAAAGAAATATGTTGAGGTATTAGGCATAGGCCCAGGACTCGCCTACCCCTCGTAAAGCAAGGTATCCCTCCATCCTATGCTAAACGATCCATCCACAGATATCCAAGCAATAGCTGAACAACGTTCCGCTAAACCACTCCAGACAGATTCTCACGGTCACCGCCGCGGGAGACTCGGGATGAGCATGCTGTGACGCCGATTCTTGAATGCAGCCGGTGAGCACAAACATCAACAACGTATCCTCGCGGAACCCCAAAGTGACGCGTACAAACGATGGCTACATGAATTGGGACGACGCATACCTGTGGTGCGATGCATTGGACGGGCGAAGAGAGCTTCTTTCGCAGGCCCCGTGACTCCCACCGCAAATGACTTCTGGCTGCTTGCCTGCAGAGTTTTGCAGGTGGGCGGTACGATCATCAGCGGCGATGCTGGCCTCCACATGGAATGGCATGCCGAGCAACGTCGAAAAGCACTCAGCATCCGAGCACAACGGTCTGTCGCTCCGCTACGAGCCGTCTCGGGCGACCTGACAAGGCAAAACACCGTAGCAGCTGCTCAAGCAAGTCCGCCGTCCTTATCCACAGCCAGGAGCCAATATCACAGACCGCGAGGGGCTCGCGTCCAGCTCGCTGCGAAGCCGACGACGCAATCGCGGGGTAGGATGCGGTCGATGGTAACTCGTGAAATGAAGGCATCGCTGTGACAATGCCCATCAACTGAGAGAGATATTCCTTGTTGTCTGCTTCCTATTGTTGTTGGCGGGTGCGGGCGACAAATTCTCGCAGTGCCGTCTGCGGTCTCGGAACGAACGACGGCGAGGCGGATCTGGATTGGCATCGGGATTGGCATCAGGATTGGGCCTCCAAGGCGCTATCGCTGGGTCCTGCAGTTGGAAGGTTGGGGATATCGGCGTCTTGGTGATGCGCTGCGTGTTTGGTTATCGTCAGTCTTTGACCGGTTGGGTTGCTTCTGGAAATTGCGAAAAGAGAGGGGTAGTCCGACTTACCTCCGGCGTCGTGCTGGAATCGGGGAGCTCAATGCGCCTGACATGCCTCGAGGTATGGTGACCCGTTCGACGCCAACATAGGTATCTTCAGCGCGCACAAGGCGGCAGGTCAATTGGGGGCTTCTGGGGACATTAGTTTTGCTGGGTTGCACCCTGCAATGGTTGCGGCGAGGCGAACTTGTGGTGATGGAGTGGTAAGTAGCCTGCCGGATCGCCCAGCTACTGCGTCGGCGGGTCCTCGGCCCCGGGCCGGCAGGGCCCCACACGGGCAGGATAGCCGGGCTGCACAGGCAGTTTAACCAGTCTCAACTATATAATGTAATGCTAGTCGACCTGCTGAATGTTACCTCCCCTACTAATAAGCCAATTAGCTGTCTGGACATGGCCTGAAAGTCTTGCTAGATGTAAGGCCGTCCTGCCGTCACTGTCTCGCAACTCCGTGTCTGACCTTTCCCACAGATACTCAACAACAGCACGGTTCCCGCGGAACGCCGCCCAGTGCAGCGGTGTTCTAGCGAGGCGTCGAGTGCGTTGACGTTCGCGCCAGACTCCTCTAGTATCTTCAATATCTTCAAAGATCCTCCGATCGCGGCACAGTGTATTGGCGCAACTCCGTCTCTGCCTCGAGCATTGATGTCTGCCTTTTTACTTATGAGAGCATGTATGATTTCGTGCACGTCGATAGCATCGTTATGATTGTCGTGGGCCACGTTGTTGTCGTTGTGCTCGCTTTGATCTTTTTCGTTCTCGTTGTAGCCACTGCAAGCTTTTTCATCGTCGACGTTGTTATTGCCATTATTATCTTCGACACTGTTTACGTCTTCGTCACATGCGTCATCTTCATCATTTTCGCATTCGAAGTGCTCATTCTCGTCGCCGTCGTTTTTGCTATCGTCGTCGCTATTGTTGTCGCCGTCGTCATCATGCGCTGGTCCAGGTTTGCAAGCGTAATGTAGTGGCGTCCATCCAAATAGGTCTTGCGGGCTGGGGTCTGCTCCACAAAGTATGTAACAAAAACTTTGCAAGCTTGTGGCGAAGCTCCGATGCATATTGCAGAGGTGCCCACCCGAAAATGTCCTTCGCGTTCATATCCTCATCCACCACTGCTGATTCTACAAAGCCGGGGGGTTGGCTGTCGCTCAGAGCTGCTTGGTGTAATTTGGTGTGATGGAGAAATTTGGGATAGTCGCAACTGCTTTGATCTTCAAGACTGTCGCCCGTGAGCGGGATCCCGCATTCCCACTCACGTCTCTGGATCTTATAGAACGTCAAAAGCGCTGCGACGGTGCGATGAGCTTCAGGCCAGCTGCGGATACCATGCTGCAATTCCTTCTTCAGTTCCTCGAGGATTTCCAAGGCCCATTCTTCCATGTAAGGGCCTGGTGGTGCCAATTTTGTTACGTCCAAGGCCATGCCGACTTGCCTCAAGAACTCCAACACCACCGCTATTACCTGAGTTGAGAAGTCATTCAGTGTTGGATATGTCTTAGCAATAGAAAGCAGCCACTTATATATCGAACCGGCTTCTGCCCAAAGGTCAAGTAGGGGGGCTGCCTTGCCAGCTCCACAACAGCAGACGCTTGCGGAAGCTTGCTGTCATACTGATCGGCGTGTTGTCTTGCCAGCTTCACAATGGCAGTTCCTTCAGGGAGTTTGTTCACCACACTAAGAGAGGGGATCATGCTCAAATAGATGTCGTCCAGGTTGCCAAGCCCGATATTTTCTATCCGCCTGGCCAACTTGGAAAGCTGGTCGTGACGAAGGAAGAACTATGTCCAGGCCTCTTTGCCTGTTGCTGCGTTGTTGGGAAGCACTTCTACGAGGCCGGAGAACGGATGTTCTTCCAGAGTCTTCGCGGCTGCCCCAAAAAAGCTCGAGAAAACATCCAGGGCATACAGCGAATTCAATGTCCCGTGAAACTCGGTGGCTAAAACTCCCGGACCGTCGTCGTCCGCCCATTCATAGTGTTCGACATTGAAATGTGATAGTTCTGTTACCCTGTATCGAGAAGTGTCGCCTGGCTGTCGGGGAATTGAGTTGACTCCAGCAGACCCCACCACTCTGTGGTTTCTGTCCTCCAGTATTTCAGTCGCATCGTCACCCTCGAAAACTCGATGTGCCCTGACGATTCTGGCGGACTCGCTGCTCATCCACCAAGAGAGATCTCGATGCAGGCTGTCGCTGTACGTTCCAAGAACACGGAGGCCACGTCTCCCAGGCGATCCTTCAGCGCGCAGCCAACTGTCGTCTCGTCTATCTCCAACTGGTAATGCGTCCACGTAGTCCTTTTCTTGTTCTTTCTCCCTTCTCTCCACCGAGAAAAGCCACAGAGACAGAGCTGCTTCTAACTCATCCGAATATGCCGTCCACTTGCCATCTTTTCGTGTGAGGGAAAACTGAATAGACTGGCGGCCAACAGTTTTGAGAGACCAGGTGTAGAACTCCTTCTCTGAGTGCCTGAAAAAGAAGTCCATCACGGCCTCAATCGATCGTGCGAGATGATAGCCTCTGCAGAAGCCGGCCCCTTCCAGTTTGATAACTGGGCTAGATTTCTTCTGATCTTCATGATAGCACCGGGGCATCGTCAATTGTAGAATCTGTCATTTCCACAGGGGACCCCGAGTCGTCGATGTGCGCTTCCAAGCGCTCCAATTGCCACCGTTGACCGATGTCGGATCCTTTGGCACTTCGCGCCGCAGCATTGACAGGATTCCACGGGGCTTCTCCGACATTGGCGAAGGTCGCTGCGAACCAGTCGAGTTCGTATCCAGGAGAAATCGTGTGTGAAGCTGGTGCCGTTGCAAGATCCCGACGAACCCATGACCTTGTTGCCGTCAAGAGGACCATGGCAACAAGCTGAGCAACCGATGCAGACCAGTGCAGCTCGCGTAAGCCAACAAATTGCACAATGTATCCACAGATACCAATGAACAGTCTCACGCTTGCCTCAAGTCTTAAGAACGCGCTGAGATTTTCCTCTGATGTGGTAGTAGATTCCTGGGTTGACGAAAATATCTTCACTCGAGGATTTCTTGTCGACTTGCTGGTCTGTCTTGTCCCCGTCCATGCGCACCGACGTTATAATAGACCTTCGCTCATTTTTGGCATAGATTGCAAAGGAATCGAAAACCTGGTCACCGACCGTTTTGGTTTGCTGCACCCAGACTAACTGGGCTCTTATCCCCTGCGAAGGTCGGAACCGGGTCTCCTTGGTGCTACTCTCCACAACGTGTGCACTTAAGAGCATCCAAACAACCAGCAGCAATGTTCCGACTGAACAACATGGGAAGGCATGCCTGGCGATAGTGCTCCCGTCCTTGGAATAACTCAGAGACGGATGATACACAGCACATGCGGCAAATACTACCAGTCCGAGCTGAATGACGATTCCCCAGATGGCTTCCGCTCGTACTTCAGCCCTAGTGGTGAGATTATGCGCGTTGAGTGAGATATTGGGCGCGTTCTTGCGGGAAATCCGAGTGACAATGATGTTTGCCATTGATAGCTCGGGTCCCTTCTCCAAGTTCTCTTTTGAGGCTGCCAGCGAGTGAAATTGTGAAGCTTTACGAAGCCTCATTCCTAGGGGTTCTTGCTCTGTCCAGACAGTGAGACAGACTTTATTAAGTCATTCGAGGATAGGTAACTACTCACCAAAAAGCTAATGTTTGTTCACATCTTTGAACGCCTTCACCTCAATCTTCGTACTCTCGTTTATCCCCGATTCAGCAAGCAAACAGATGAATTCTGTAACAGGAGCTGATCCCAGGCACCTGACCACCTCATGGCCATTCTAGAGCTCACAGGTCTCTGTTGAAGTAGACGACATCAGCTCCTGTTCAGCAACAGCAAGAATCTCTCTAGCCCTGCCAATGAGCGCCTTCAGAAACCCTATGCCTCCAACTCTGGTAGCGCTGACTACAATCGTAATGATTCCAAGCGGTGCTATTGCCAGTAAAATATTATCGGCCCAGCCGAGGGACTGGCTCATGAACTGCATAGTGACCTGCTCGCTAAAAGGAGCGAGTAATCTGTCCAAGGGTTGCTAATTAATGGACGACACAAGTTGAGTTGCTAATGGAAGTGGCACAATAAACCAGACTTACGGCGCTAATTCAGATAGAATGTTGTTCGCAAAGTCGTCTCCTTCATCTGCTACAACGGCAGCCGCAAACACCATTGCGAAAATGAAGCCTCGAAACATATTGATGCTCATGTTGCCTGCGATATTTGTGATATTTGAACTGCGGTCTGTGTAGTTCTGCTGCTGATTAGATGGCGATGTGTTAGTGATTTTCTAGGGGATAACTGATCTCTAGAGGTTCCAAAAGCCTTCATCTATATGAATTTGAAAAGAGAGAACCCTCATGCGATGTCTGCGGCTCCAGTCGGCTTTTTAATTATTTGCGCGTAAATTCAGGCCTGCAGGCATAGCCTGTTCGTAAGTAAGAATACCTATATTTAGAAGATGTGAAACCTATGTGCACCCTGCTGTATATATGATTGGGAGGGATGAAGTCCTGCGGACCACAGATGCAGACGGCTGCAGGCATTGAATGCAGCGCGGCCTGAAAGGTCTTGAGTCCCTCGCTTAGGTTAGGCTTGAGAGACCTTACACTAATGCGGGGGCAGCGCTGGCGCTAGCGTGGAGGAGGGAGGAGGGGTGGGCGTATAGCTCACCCTAAGGCCCCACCTACCTACATATAAACAACCTAATAAAGCTAGCTAGCTAGCTAGCTAGCTAGCTAGCAAGCCAGCCAGCTAGCTAGCGCTAGCAGCTATAGTAATAAACCCCTAGTATAGCATAGTATAGCATTAGTAACTAGTATTAGCGCTTAGTATTAGCACTACCTAGTAATAACACCTAGCACTAGTAGCATTTAGGTATAAGTATAATACTAACACTTAGTATTAGCACTACTTAGTAGTAATACTTAGTATTAGTAGCACCTAAGCATAGGTATAGTATTAGCGCTTAGTACTTATACTACTTAGGCTTAAGTATAGCACTAACGCTTAGTATTAGTAGCACTTAAGTATAGTATTAACACTTAGCATTAGCAGCTAGTATTAGTATTTAGTATTAGTATTAGTATTACTAATACTTAGTAGTATCTATACTTAGTATTAGCACTTAGCTTAACACCTAAGGCTAGCGCTTAATACTAACACTTAATACTAATACTAGCTGCTAGCATTAGCAACTAGTATTAGCAGCTAATACTAACAGCTAGTATTAATAGCTACTTAGCTAGAAGCTAGCTATAACTACTAAACTAAACTAGTACTTAGTAGTACTTATTAATACTAATACTTATTAATACTTATTACTAACTACTAGTAATTAATTACTACTTATACTTATTAAGCTAGCTAGTAAGCACTAAAGCACTAGCACTAATAACTAGCCCTTAATACTAATACTTAGCACCTAAATAAGTAGTATTAATCTTTAGCTTACCCCTTAATAAACTAACGTTTTAGTAGAGAGTAAGAAATATTAGTTTAAAGAGGATTAGTTATTAGCTAATACTTATAATAATAAAGCTAAAACTAACTAGCTAGTCTCTAATACTACCTATAGAAAAAATACTAACGTTAATAATTAGCGCCTTAATATAAATAGCTACCTTTAGCTCCTTATTAAAAGCTAGCTAAAAACTACTTAGAGGCTTAATAAGGCTCCCTTAAGCCTTAAAAAGGAAGTAAAGTATAAGCTAAAAGGGGAGGTAGGAAGTAGAATATACCTATTAATACCTATACTTTTCTCTACTAGCCTTCTCTTAAGCTTAATAGCTATAATATTCCTAATCTCTATCTTAAGTAGCTTAAATACTAAGATAATACTTATTATATATAGAATAAGCTTAAAACGTTAGGACTAATACTTATTATATTTAGAATAAGTTATATTAGATTAGCTAAACTTTAAAAGGCTCCTTAAATCTATATAAGATTTATCTATTTATTTATACTTCTATTTTACTACTTTTAAGCTAATAAACTAAATAAGTCCCTTTATCTTTTATATACTCTTTAATAAATAAATAAACTAAGCTTTAACTTAAGTAATAAACCTAAAGAGAGAAACTATAAGAGTAATATAAACTTTCCCTCTTACTAATAACTTAAAGTTAAGAGAGCTCTTAAGAGTTTTATACTATATATAAAGTAAGATATCTCTAAGATTAATTTATTCTTTAAAAAAGAGGTAAAAGTAAAGAGTAATATAACTTTACTTATCTCTTAATAAGGTCCTCTTATCCTTCCTCTCCCTCTAATATAAGGAAAAGTATTATTAAAGCTAGAAGTATAAGTTTAAGCTTAAGAATACTACTTAGTATAAGCTTAGGTTTATTTAAGCGCCCTAATAGCTTTAAATAGCTACTTCTAAGTATAAGAGGAGGGCTTATAAGGTTTAGCTCTACTTTAGCTAAATACCTTAGTTATATATTATATATATAATAAGCTTTTATACTTCTATAGTTTTAATTAGTAGCTTTACTACTTTATATACTTATATATACTTACTAACTAAAGCTTTAATAGTTCTAAGAAGGCTTATATTTATACCTTACTTTTATAAATAGTTTTAAACTTTTAAGCTACTAATATAAAGTTAAAGCAGTATAAAGCTAAAGAACTACTACCTTACTATTTTAGCTACTAATAGTTATATTATTATATAACCTTTAAGCTTTATTAATCTTCTAAAGCCTTATTTAAATAGTCTTACCTAATTATTACTTAGAAAGCTAATTACCTTTTAAGCTATAAAAATAAATTTTAGAAGCTAGAAGTATATCTTCTAATAAGCTTAAACCTCTTATTAAGTAGCTAAATATAAGTAGCTTTTTATTTATAAGCTTATAAGTAAGTATAATATAAATACTAAGCTTACTACTTACCTATATATTTATACCTAACTACCCTCTATAAAACTAAATTCTTACTCTATATCTACTTATATTTAGCTTAAGAAGTTAACTTCTAATACTTTAGTTATTAAGTATCTATCCTTATATAGTTCTTACTTCTATTTAGCACTTAATATAGCTCTTAAAGCTAGCGCTATTCTATTTACTATATTTAATAAATAAATTATCTTTTTAGCTATTAATAGGACTAATACCTTTTTAGTAATAAGTATAAAATAAGTATACTTTATTAGAACTACTAGCTTACTACTTATAGCTTACCCCTATAGTAGTAACTAGTAGATAACTTAAAAAACCTTATTAGTTTAGCTTTTTTAGCTTATTACTTAAGCTCCCCCTCTTATATTATATATACTATAGCTTTAAGGCTTACCCTTAATAAGAATATATAAGGATAAGTTAGTTAGTAGAAAAGAGGAAATATACTCTAGAGACCTCTTTTTAAGTCTCTCTACTTTATTTAGATTATATAAACTTACTTTAATAGCTTACTATATTATTAATATTACGCTTAGCTAAAGTACCCTACCTTATAAGCTATCTTTAACCTTAAAGGGGACTACTACTTTATTTACTTTAATTTCCTACTTATTAAGTAGTAGCTTATTAGTAGTTTAGTTAGCTTAAGTTATAAAAGTAGCTACTTAAGGTCCTTATTAGCTAGCCTCCCTAGAAGTTAGAAGTATAAAAACCTATTTAAACTAAATAAAAAGCTAGTTAAGAAGCCTTACTTAATAGAAAGGATAAGTTTAAAGTAGTTTTAGAAGTATAATATTACTAAAGTAAACTAATTTAATACTTTATATTATAACTAAGCTTCCTTACTAACTAAAATGCTAATAGGGGTAATAGTTAGATACTTCTTAGTAACCTTAAGGTATAGAGGATATTATAGCTATAGCTACTTAATATTATTTTCCCTTAGTAATACCTACTATAATAATTAAAAAGCATTAGGGATAAATATTATGCTATACCTTACTATAGTAGCCTTAAGGAATATTAGCTAAAACTAATATAATACCTAGAGATAACACTTTTTATAGCTCTATTATATTATTAATAAGTAAAGTAAGTAGTAGTATTTAATACTAAATAGGATAAAGTATTAGTTATAGTAGTTATAGTAGTATAACTATATATAATAATATATACTTATACTTATCCTACTTTACCTCTTATTAATAAAGCTACTTATTTTCTACCCCCTCCTTTTTCTATCTCCTTTAGTTCTCTTTATCTCCCCTTAGTAGTATAATACTATATTTTATACTCTATCTTCTTAGTTAGTTTAATATCTTAAGTCTTATTAGCTTATATAGTTTAGGTCTTACTTATAGGACTAAGTTCTAACTACTTTAAAGGTATATATATTTTATCTTTAGGAGAGCTATAGTTCTTACTTACTAAGAGTTTAATAAGTTACTAAGGGGTTTTAGCTAGTATAACGCCTTACTACTACTAATCTTAATACTTAAATAGTAACCTTATAAGCTATAATATAGCTACTAATACTAATAATCCCCTTAGTTAGCTATAATCCTATTTAATCCTCTATCTTTATAGCTATAGTACCTCTATTAAGTAGCTTTAAAAGGAAACCTTATTAAAACTTCTAAGCTAGCAGTCTCCCTTAGACTTTATACTAAATAGAGAAGCTTATTAACTATACTTAACCCTCTAGTTATAACTTATAGCTATAGCTTTTATAAAGATAGGTAAGATATTAAGCTAACCTTAATTCCTATTAGTATTAGCTTAACCTTAAGTATTTATTACTTAATAGGAATAATATCCCTACTAAGCGTAATAAGATATAAATATAGCTAGCTTTTTAGTAATAAGTTATTTTTACTAATAGTATTCTTTAACTCTTTAGACCTAGCTATAAAGGTATTAAGCTTTAAGCTTTAAATATTACTACCTCCTCTAGCTAAGTACCTTACTTCTTAGCTATAAGCGCCCTAAAGCTACTTTTAGATAGGAAGCTAAGTAGTTTATAAATATTTAGTCTAAATATATTCTTATACTTAAGATAAAGTTCTTAAAGCTTAAGCTAATAAATAGAAATAAGTTTAGTTAAGGTTAATATCTTACTACTAAAGTAGTAAGAAGAGAAAGCTAAATTTCTACTTTTTAGCTAAATTTTAACTTATTATATTTTAATAATATAACTTCTTAATAAATTAACCTCTTTTAAAGCTTTACTAATTTACTTAATAAATACTTATTTATAAGCTATAAATACTATACTAAAATATATTATTTATTATAAACCTTACTTTTTAATATCTTTTTAGCCTTACTACTTATAATACTATTATTTTATTTCTATAGTTAGTTCTAAGTATAATACTTATTTTAATATAATATCCCTTAAGGAGGCTATTTTAACTCTTTAAAGCTTAAGTTACTTAGTAAGTAAAATAGAAAGCCTATCTTTATACTAAATATCTCTATTAGCGCTTTATAAGCTTTATTACTACTAAGCTAATACTATATACTATACTAAAAGCTACTCTTTATAAGCTAGCTTAAAGCTATTTCTTCTTTTACTTCTATAAGAGAGGTAAAGTTAGAAGTAAAAGCTTTAGTAGTATTAGTTAAAATGCTAATCTTTTAAGAAGTAGTAGTACTTAAAGCCTACTTACTCTTAGTTAAGTAGCTAATAAAGTTTATAGTAACTATTAGCTCTTAATTAATTTTATTAAGCTTAATATATATATTTAAAGTTATAAAATGCTAACTAATTACTAAATAACTTTAGTTAGTCTTATTAATTAAGTTTTAAGCTTTTTACTTCTCTTTAATACTTAAAAGCTAAATAGATTACTAAGGTTTAAAGAAATAAATAGAAGAGAAGTCTATCTTACTTCTACTTTAACCTCTTATTTTAAAGTTAAGAGGATTAAATTAATAACTTAGTTAAGTACTAGCTAAATTCTTAAGCTACTATAAGTAGCTTCTTAAGACTAATATCTTACTATTTACTTTACTTAAACTAATAAGTAGTAGCTAGTTAGTAAGTTACTAAAACTTTAACTCTTTCTATATTAACTTATTTAGCCTTATTTAAGTATTTATACTTTAAGTTAGAATAAAAATAAATAATAAAGAAAGCTAATATATATAGAAGAATAAGATAGAGTATTAGCTTATTAAATTTACTATATACTTATTAGTAATTAAGCTTAATATAGTTTATAATATTTAAACTCTTATTCCTCTTACTTTATTACTAAGTCTTAAAGCTACTTATATAAAAATTTCTACCTCCTCTTCCTTTTCCCCCCTTTTTTTTTATATTTATAGGTTTATTAGTTTTTTTTTAGTTTTTTTTTAGTTTTCTTTATAAGTTCTTAATAGTTTATCTCTTCTACCTTAAGCTACTAAAGAAACACCTTAATATAGCTATAGCCTCTCTTTATCTTTATACTTTTACTAAAGCGCTAGTTAAAATAGCTACTATATTTATCACTATAGCTTCTTAAGATCTAGAGGTAAAAGAGGGCTAATAAGACCTAAAAGCTACTATTAGCCCTATCCCCTACTAGCTAAGCCTTACTATCCTCCCTTATAATAAAGAGGAGTAGCTAGTCCTTTAGTATAGTAATATTAACTTTAAGCTACTCCTTTATAAACTATAAGAAGTAGTAGAGGTATATATATACGCTTAAGTTAATATTTACTTTATACTAAGCCTTACTATAGAGGTAGCTTAAGATATCTTATTAGTAGTTAACTACCTTTAGGGAGTATATTATAAAGGCTCTCTCTTATATCTTAGTATTATATAGTATATCTATTATAGAGAAAACTTACTTCTCTATAAAAGCCTACTTACTAGAGATATATAGTATAAAAGCTACTTAGTCCTCTTTACTACTTTAAGGTAGGTCTTTAGCTTAATAAGTATTAATACTATCTAAATTTATTCCTTAAGAAATAGAGTATATATTAAGTAGTTACTTATCTTTTTAGCTATTAATTATAACTATTTAGTAATATAATAAAAGATTATCTTCTTACTAAAGCTAATCTAATAGGTTATAAACTAAATTATAGTTATAGCTTAAGTAGCTTAATAAAAAAGTATTAATAGCATTATATTTTAACTTAGTATTAGTAGTATGCTTACTAAAAGTAAGAGGAGGTTAAGGTATTACTATAATACTTACTTCTATTAAGCTATATCGCTCTAAACTTAGTTAGAATTTAGCTTTTTACCTCCTAACTCTTTATTTTCTACCTCTTTAGTTTTAGACTTTTTAGCTTTACTTAAGTTAATTAAGAGAGAGGGTAGTAGTACTACGCCTACTCTTCTTATAGCTAGCTTATTATAAGAGAAATTAGAAAGATTAATATAAGATTAATTTTACTACTTTAGTAACTTTAGGGAACTTATTATCTCTTAACACTAAGCTTTTATACTACCTTAAGAGGCTAAAAATCTAATTTATAGCTATTTTTAATCTTATTTATAGGTGCTATAATAAGCTCTTTATATATATTTTCTTAGTCTCTATTTATTTTAAGTTAATTTATATTCTAAATAAACACCTTATTAGCTTACTATAACCTTCCTATAAGATATACTTTTATACTTATATATATATAATTAAATAAAAGGAAACGTTTAAGTAGTTTAGTACTTATAAGGTTTTAGCGTTAAGGCTGCTACCTCTCTAGCTAAGTTAAACTTTAGTCTTCACTAGCTATAAGTACTACTTATAGCACCCTACTTAAGGTGTTTAGTAAGTTTAGCTAACTATTAAGGGGCTAAAGATAGCTAAGCCTTAATAGATATCCCCTCTAGTAAGCTATTTCCTAGCCTCTAAGAGGCTTATAGCTCTAAAGCTATAAGTAGACACCTCTCTTAAAAGTAATATTAAAGTATTAATAGTAACTTTAGTTACCTCTCTTATAAACCTTCTTAATACCTCTTTAGCATTATATTATACTATATAGCTAAGGTTACTAAAGTAGTATTACTTATTAGATTAGTTTTCCTATTATAATTAGGTATCTATAAGTAAGTAGCTCTTAAGAAGCCTTATCCCTTTTAAAGGCTTATTAATACTTTTTTAGTATAAACCTTATTAATTAAGGTTCTACTTAGGATTTCTAGCTTAAATAAATTAGATTTATATAAGAAAATAAAAAAATATACTTATAGCTACTTTTATATAAGGAAAAGCTATAATATAAAGAAATAGTTACTAAAAGTATAAGGTTAAAGCTAGCTATATAGAAAAAAAATTAATTTATATTAAGAGAGGTAGAAATAATAATAATTATAAAATTTTAAACTTAGGTTTAGAAAACCTACTTAGTAAAAATTAGCTACTAAAATCTTAAACTTAGGTTTAGAAATCCTATATAGTAAAAGCTAGCTATTAGAATCTTAAACTTAGGTTTAGAAATCTTATATAGTAAAAACTAGCTATTAGAATTTTAAATTTAGGTTTAGAAATCTTATTTAGTAAAAATAAGCTATTAGAATTTTAAATCTAAGTTTAGAAATCTTATTTAGTAAAAATAAGCTATTAGAATTTTAAATTTAAATTTAGAAATTCTATATAGTAAAAGCTAGCTATTAGAATCTTAAACCTAAATTTAGAAATCCTATTTAGTAAAAACTAGCTATTAGAATCTTAAACTTAGGTTTAGAAATCCTATTTAGTAAAAACTAGCTATTAGAATTTTAAACTTAAGTTTAGAAATCTTACTTAGTAAAAATAAGCTATTATAATTTTAAACTTAGGTTTAGAAATTTTATATAGTAAAAGCTAGTTATTAGAATCTTAAACTTAGGTTTAGAAATCTTATTTAGTAAAAGCTAGTAACTAAAATATTAAGCTTATATATAAAAAAGTATATAGTAGCTAGTAAGTCTTAAAATATTAAACTAATATTTAGAAAACTAGCTTAGTAGCTACTTATAGTTCTAAAAGCTTTTAAAGTAGCTAGTTAAATAGAAACTATAAATAATATATAATAAAGTAAGTATTAAGTTTAAGTATTATTTATAAAGAACTAGTAATAATATATTAGAATCTATATATATATAGAATAAAAGGATAGAAGAAGTTTAGGAGTAGTAATAAGAAGAAGGAAGAAAGTTATTTTAAGATATAGAAGGGATAGTTTAATATGTTATAAGTATATAATATAATATTATATATAGTAATAAGTTAAGCTTATATAATACTATATAGATCTTTATATAATATATAATTAAATAACTTTATTATAAAACTATACTATATATATAAAGCTAAGAATAGAGGAATATTATAAAATTAACTTTAAAAGTAATATAGTGTTTTATATACTTTAAGTAATAGAAAAGTTACTTTCTAGCTATAAAGTATTATTTATTATAAACCTAAATATATAATAACTAAGGGTTAGGGTTAGGGTTAGGGTTAGGGTTAGGGTTAGGGTGTGCGGTACAGTAAGAGTTA
>JAKMWS010000446.1:0-41801 GCA_025327135.1 Colletotrichum sp. SAR 10_71 | reverse complement strand
TCCGATCTCCTCCCCCCTCCTCCCTCTCCCCCTATTCCCTCTCTCCCTCTTCCCTCAAACGTCCCCCCGCCTCTTCTTAATTCCCTCATACCTGGCTCTCTACCCTCGATCCATCCACATCCATCTGCGGGACGAGACTGTGGAAATCTGTTCACACCGCTGAGGGCACCGCTCCACGGCTTACACCCTTCTCCCGCACCCCCTGTCTCTCTCACACACACCTCTCCCACTGGCCTTTATCACACGCCTCTCCCGATGTTCCGCTCGCCACGCCTCCGGCGCCATTCTTTGTGGGCACATCCTGTCACGAGTGTCTTGCACAGCCGATGAGCCCACACGGGTTGCGTGGCCCTGGCGGGACAAGGTCAGAGTTTTCACCGCGGTTCGGCGTTGTCAGTCAGCTTTCTGTCTGCTCGACCGTTCTCTTCGCTATCGGACGTCATCGAACTTTCGTCTTAACTCTGTTCTCGTCCCTCCACGTTCCCAAACCCGGGCGTCGTCGCCTCTCATCGACTTTTCTGCACACCTCTGTTCTTTTTCCCCCTCCACGTTCTCAAGCCCAAGTCCTGTCGCCAAAACTCGACTGACTCACACGTCTCAGCTGGCCCCCAGCTCTGCCTGCCCCTGCGGAGCCCGTCCTCACGACGCCAGGCACCTCTTCATGGAATGTCCCTTGTTGGCCGCCCCGAGGAAGCACCTGAAGGCCGCCATGCATGTCTTCTGTTTCCACGTCCTGGTCACCGACTACCCCGAGCTGGCTGCCAACTTCGCGATCCGATACTTTTCGCTCGAGCAGTTCGCATGGACGGCAAAACGCCTCGCCAACCCTGACTTTGGCAACCTGCCAACGGGGGGGTCTTACGCTGGGGCTGGGGGAACAACATCGCTGTCCATCAGGCCGAAAGCTAGATAGAGTAGACAGCTTCCATCAATCCAAATGTTTCAACCGCAGGCCTCTGGCCGTTCACTGTGATTTTTACCTGCTTAGAGCGACAGACCTCCTAACTCCGCGCCTCCTGACAATACACACAGCCTTCGGTCACGTGATCGTAAGTAAGTCTTCCCCCTTCCGACCATTGAATCATCTTGACGTTCGAGTTGGACCAGCCTGACGACCTCCCAAGTCTCCGACCATGTCCGTCCGTCCTACCCATCGCCTCAGCAACGAGAAGCTGGCTGACCATTTCTGTCTCACGCAGCTCTCCCAACCTCAGCCGCACTTACATGTGCACGTCAGTCAGCGCGTTCTCTCCTTGCTCTCCGCGTTTCGTCCAACCGTGCTGACCCGTCTCCAAGCACCAGACAACTTCACCATCTTCAACTTCACTTCGGCAACGATGTAGTTTGTGATTACTCAATTACTCAATTACTGGTGCGTCGACCGTTTGCCCGGCTCTCAAGGAATGTCTCCCTGCTGACACTTTCATAAGCAGACTACTGAACTGTCGACCTATCCTCTCTCTCGCGCATCACCCGCGCCGCCGTCAGTGAGCCCACCTCCGGCGCACAGCCTGCCGACCGTACCGCTGACGATCGACCAGAACACCGTCCCCATCACTGCTTCGCCGTCCGCCATGTAAGTTAGGACACACTCTTTTCGTTATAGCTGCTGCACCACTGAACCCTGCTTACCAGAGTGGCTTCTTTTGGAAGCAAGTCGTCACTGTCGTTGGTAAAAAGCGCCCCATGTGTCGGCCGTCTGGTACATTGTTGACTTGAGTGGTTCAAGCAGTCTTCTTGTTCGATCGGGCCGGCTAACGCCTTCGGTATGCCTTGCGTCATCCGCGAACAAAGTGGTACGCTGAGCTGACAAGCCCAGCAGCAGCTGTGCCGTCGTCAGCAACGCTCTCTCTGTGTAAGTGAGTCACGATTCTCAATCTCCAAGGTGCGTTTGACTAACAGTTTCACAAGCAGTCGGCGCAAGGCGCACTCACCGATGTTCGTATGTTGTTTCCCCAAGGAGTATTCGACATTAGCTCACTACTCAGAAGCCCTACTGGGCTTGTACCGGGGCCTGGGCTACGTCTGCCTTAGCATTACGGAGGGTTTGCGCGAAGAAGGGCCACTCCTCAGGATGGCCAGAGACGCGCGTAGCCTCTGCGCTAAGGCCGTTAGGTCTTGTCATCTCCACGATCGCTTGGCGGATAGGGTCCCCTAGAGGGGTATTGCTAAGGGCTCTGTCTAACGCGACCCTAATGAAGCGTAAGAAAGACTCCTTGGTATGATGAGTATATATAGTAACTTGACTTGACATAGGCTTCTGATCGGGGACAGAGTGCGCGCCGAACTCGAGGGTTTCGTCCAGCGTATGGATGTTGTTCTGCGTAGCGATGTCCCTGGCTGTATTCTCGAAGAAGGGCGTGCCTTGCGCGGTTTGTTCTCTAGTATTCTTAAGCTTCTCTAGAGACTAATGCTTTACCTCAGGGGTTGGTATTCTTGTATTCCTTGCGTGGTGCGGACATTGTGAAGGTATGTTTTCTCTGGAATCTTATGGGTCTTACTAATTGAAGATGCTTTAGGATTTGTTGTGGGTTGTAGGTATGCCCTGTGCTTCGTGTGATGCTCCTCAGTTCGCACTCCTTCTCAGATGAGGACAGGTTGTTAACATGGGTTTGAGGGTGAGGAAGAGGAAGAGGGAAGGGCATGAGGCCCTGCGCGCAGGTATTGCATCAATCCCTATACTTCTTGCTCATTGCTAATGTGTTCTCTAAGCAGCAGAGCTTTTTATGCTTCTGGCTGTGAGAACCTCTCGCGACGACCTCTTTGGTTGAGGAGTCATCTCCGTTTGGTGGCGTTGTGAGTCAAAGTTCCTTCTGTATCTTAGATCTGGGCTGATCCGAGTCAGCGCAGCACCTCGCTGGAAGGTTCAGCGAAGCTGTCGTCAGTTGTTTTCAGCCAATTCGCGGTCACGAGCGTATGCTAATCTCTGCCAGGCCAGGCCATGAGAGCCTCAGTGACCCCTTCGGCCCCGATGTGATCGGCCCCGCTACGTGCGGCGCCGCCGGCCCCGCGCTGCGCGGCCGGCGCCGTTGCTGTTCCGCCGGTCTATTCGGCCAGGGCGCGCGTTCGACTTTGTGCGGTAAGATCATTGTTTCTTGGTATACCTGAGTCTAACTAGAACTGTAGGTGATGTTCAGGGGGTTTGCCTGCCAGCAGGAACGTATGGGGTTTCTGTACTGTTTTCCTTAATTGGTAGAGGGCACAGGTCAAGGTGCCCATATAGTGTTTCCAGAATTGTGCCCGCGTATGGGGTGAATTTTGCCGTAGTCTTTTTGCGGGGGGGCTGCGTCGTAACTACAAACTCAATAAAAGCGTTTGACCCGCTAAACAATGCCTTCCTACTGCCTGTGAATGATGTCTTGCCTTAGACCATGTTTTCTGGCTCACCTCAAAATCCACGGAGCCTGTGAGTCACCGTTTGGAAATGCTGTGGCGGACAATGTTGGCGGAATGACGTAAGCTTGAGGATTTCTGGCCATCAGGTCACATTGCGCCGGAAACTTTATCATCTCCACTGCACAGCTGTGGCTGGAAACACGACCGACACCAATATTTTCTAGCATATAAAACACCTGGAACCTTCCCTAACTCATACCCTCTTTCTCGTTCCCTTCCTCCGCATATCTTCAGCAATACCCACCACTTATGCACCACCTTCGCCATTCACCGCCAAAATCTTTTTCCGCAACACTCATTTAATTTCAGATATGACGGTTCATTTATTTGATCTACCGCGCGAGTTGCGGGATTTGATCTACCTTCAATACTTCCTGTGCGATGGCGGCTACGTCTTGGATTTCAGCAGCAATAAGCTCAAATGTGCGGACGGCGCACGCATTGATCTGTCGTTGAGGCTTACCTGCAAGCAAATCGCGAAGGAAACCAACGGTATAGCACTGTCATCTAACGCTCTTAGGTTCGTGGCAGTTTGCCCTGAGGATCAGGAGCAACGTGAAACCGCTGGACGCTTTGGTCTGGCGCTGACAGAGCTGGACCTGATGCAAAGCTCGAAGCTGGACCAGATCTACCCGGATACCCTGAGTGTCCCCGATGATATTTGGAAGGAGATCTCGGCAATTGAGCCGAGGCTTGCGCCGTATGTTGATTTTCTCCGGCGTAGGCCCAACGGCTGGCGCATCATGGAATTTTCGAATGGCACACGCGGTTCGGTGCCATCTATCATTGAGAGACCTGAGATCGGCTATCCTGGAACCTGTGGAGAAACGCCGTCCGTCTTCCGCAAGTTTGTCCGCTCTGCACTAGAAATACTGTTAGCGAACAAACACAGATTCGAATCGGAAGAGTTCTCTCGGTTCGAAAAGGGGGTTCGCCCCCCGCACGTAACCCAAATTGAGGGTATCGTTGGCATTAATCCCAGTGCATGGGAGATCCCGACATTACAAAGTCTTGACCGGTACTTGCGCGATATGTGTCCCGCCACTGCTGCAGAGATCTCAGAACTTTGGGAAACTCCTAACGGAGGGATCGACCTAAGACTCATGAAACATCACTACTCAGCTGCGGCTACCGCCATACGGTTTTTATGCTCTTTGCCTAAGGACTCTCGATTAAGCATTCGGAATATTATTCTCAACGAAGATCGAGCAGCTGTTGCATTTCCGGAAGCGCACGGCCTAGGTCTCATTCCATACTGCCAGGAAAACCCGCGCCTTCGCGTGGAACGCCGCGTCAGTATGTGGAGAACAGTCTTTCAGACCGAAACGGGCAGTTTTATCTCTCCAGCGAGACCAAACGTTTATAACGATGGCCTTCTGGCGGGTCTGATCTCTCGTCCTGTGGCAGTCTGGATCTCGGAAGCCCTGGAACTTGAACCCGCCGGGATGCCGCCTGGCTCCTTTTCTTTAACCTTTGAGGGAGACCAAGCGTGCTCGGAGGTTTTCCGCACCGTTGTGCAGCGCGACGCTGCGTGGCAAGCCGCAGTCGACTTATCTTTGGAAAGGCAGATTCTCCCTTCATTGTCGTGGGTTATGAGGAGAGTAGACGGATGGGCCAATCACGCAGCTGATACCAAGTGGTACGTTCTTGAAGGCTTCCCACAAGCAGTGCAAGATATCGTGGCAGGCAAGTCCATTGTCAAGTGCAACTTTGACGTGGGCGAGGCATGGGACGTGGAGAAACTGGTTGAAGAGAGGAAGAATTGGACAATGAGCGATTGGCAAAAGCGCTGGGAACGGGATGGTGACGAACGCTTCAATCCCGACCCGCCTTCGCCGAATTATCTGCAGCTCCTTTGCGACAACAGCTTGGACACGAACTTACCGGTCATGTGAGGTGAGTTCTGCAGTTTGGACGCCAAGGGGAATCCGGAGTCTGTTGGACTGATTGTAACCAAAAGGTCACTTCCGGACGATGTCGATAAACATATCGCAATACGAGAAGAGCAGATGTCTAGTTTTTAATGAACCACCGAATTGAACCTATATTGAAACAAATGAGTGCGATTAGCCATTCTGCCGTCGATACCAAGCCGAACTTGGAAAATTTCTGCATGTACCTGACGGGGTCTTCTAGGAGTGGAATGATCTGGTGAAGCCGCCCTCCTCCCACAATCCGACGCAATGCAGCATTCGAGATGGGACGAACGCGATGTGTGAACGCAGTGTGCATGCAAAGCCTTCTCCGGAACCTCACTTCATTGCAGATTCTACACCGGTTTCGCCCTTGCAAGTCGCATGGCCTTCGACCATAAACGGGTCGGAGGACGAAAACAGTGCGACAGAGATTGCACTGCTGTGGTCGGCTCAGCAAAGACTGATCATATTAGGCTTGGGTTGTGGATATCAGCAGTCAGAATATCCTCTGTTGTCGACTTTCTGGGTGGACCATCTCCGACGCAATTGACGACGGGCTAGGTTCTACAACTTGATTTTCGACAAAGCCATAGCCCACTTGCTTCCAGACTCGATCGAGAGGCTGTATGTCAGGGAGGCCGAGAAAAGTTCCACGATACATGCAAATGGATGTTGTGTCCCGCACTTCTTCGTAGATGATGATAATCTTCGTCACAGATCCAAAAGCTGGAATTTCAGCGGCTGGACCGCCGCGTTTCGATGCAAAATGGCAACGAGTCCACCTCAGGACGAGTACTGTGATGAACCGCTGGGGAAAGAGAAGGCGGAGCATTAAAGCATGAGAGATCTGCTTTTGGTTGCAAGCTGAAAGAATCCCTAGTATGGGCACCGCAACTTGGTGGATGATGATTTCACAAGCGTCCGAGCGTGTGGCTCAACAGTCTGAGCAGCAAGCATTCGAATGGGCATTCGATGAGCTTCAAGCTGCAAACCACCAGTAAAGAATAAAGTGCTCTTTCACCCACAGAGATGCTGATACTGAATTGAACAACCCCAGCGCCGTGACATACTATAGACACTCTTTATATCCAGAATCCACTCACCCCTACCCTAATAACTAATTAGCTAACTATAGAGGCCTGTAGAGGCTAAAATTAGGGCTTAGTAGGGGGTAGTAGGGGGTAGCGTTAGGGCTTAAGTTAGGGGTAGTAGTAGTAAAAACAGCAGAATCTAAGACTTATAATATTAGCGTATGTAGTAAAAAACGCGCTTTTTTTATACTTTTACATATAGCGTTAAAAATAGAGGACTATAGCCTAATTAACTTTATCTATAAGTACCTAAAAAAGGTTATATTTAACTAAGTAGAGATATATTAATTAATAAATTATAACTAATAACTACTTTAACTCTTCTTACTTTAAAGTATAATAATAGTATTAGCTTATCTTCTAAAAACCTTCTTCTCTAGAGGTCTTTATAAGTATATCCTTTATAATACTACTTAATAAAGCTAATAAAGGCCTCTAGCCGTTCACTATGATTTTTACCTACTTAGAGCAACAGACCTCCTAACTCCACGCCTCCTAACAATACACACAGCCTTCAGTCATATAATTATAACTCTCCCAACCTTAGCCGCACTTACATATATACTACTAGATAACTTCACTATCTTCAACTTCACTTCAGTAATAATATAGTTTATGATTACTCAATTACTTAATTACTAACTACTAAACTATTAACCTATCCTCTCTCTTATATATCACCTATACTACTAATACTATCCCTATCACTACTTTGCTATCTGCTATTCTTCTTATTTAATTAGGCTAGCTAACGCCTTTATAGCTATACTATTATTAGTAATACTCTCTCTATTAGTTAGCGTAAAGCATACTTACTAATCCCTACTAGGCTTATGCTGGGGCTTAAGCTATATCTACCTTAGTATTATAGAAGGTTTGCGCAAAGAAGGGCTACTCCTCAAAATAGCTAGAGATGTATATAGCCTCTATACTAAAGCTATTAGGTCTTATTATCTCTATAATCGCTTAGTAGATAAGGTCCCCTAGAGGGGTATTACTAAAGGCTCTATCTAATATAACCTTAATAAAGCGCTTCTAATTAGGGATAGAGTATATACTAAACTTAAAGGTTTTATCTAATATATAGATATTATTCTATATAGTGATATCCCTAGCTATATTCTTAAAGAAAGGTATACTTTATATAAGGTTAATATTCTTATATTCCTTATATAGTGTAGATATTATAAAGGATTTATTATAGGTTAAAGAAGAAGAGAGAAGGGTATAAAGCCTTATATATAGTAGTAGAGCTTTTTATACTTCTAGCTATAAGAACCTCTTATAATAACCTCTTTAGTTAAGGAGTTATCTCTATTTAGTAGCGTTCGCAGCACCTTACTAGAAGGTTTAGCAAAACTATTACTATAAGAGCCTTAGTAACCCCTTTAGCCTTAATATAATTAGCCCTACTATATGCAGCGCTACTAGCCCTACGCTATACAGCTAGCGCTATTACTATTCTACTAGTCTATTTAGCTAGGATATGCATTTAACTTTATATAGGGGTTTGCTTACTAGTAGGAATATATAGGGTTTCTATACTATTTTCCTTAATTAGTAGAAAGTATAGGTTAAGGTGCCTATATAGTGTTTCTAGAATTATACCTATATATAGGGTGAATTTTACTATAGTCTTTTTGTAGGGGGGCTGCATTATAACTACAAACTTAATAAAGCTAATAATAACTAACACTTTAGCTAAGTATAAAATTATAGCTATAGTACTATAAAGTTTACCTTCTAGGGTAGGTAGTTAATTAACTACTTTATTAAATAGCTAAGTAAGTAGTAGTATAAATAGAATAAAAAGCTTAAGATTAAATATAAGTAATAAGAAGCTAAAAGCTTCTTTTTTTAGGTTAATAAGAAAGTTATTATAAGTTAGGTATATTAATAAGTATAAAGATTAAGCTTTAAATACTATCCTAAATATCTTCTATAGTAATATAGTATTAATTAATATCTCTTTAAATATATATATTAAGAACTATATTATCTACTACCTCTTTTTTAATATAAGCTTTATAATTAAATATATCTTAGCTAGTATAATTAATAGCTTTAGCTATAATATCTTTAATATATATCTTTAAGATCTTATTACTATTAAGGTTAATACTAATATTATATTTAATAAAAGCCTTAATAATTATTATAGCTTTCTTAGTAGCTAACTAATATATAGTAATAACTATAGTGTGAGTAATTATAATCTATTTTATAGATATACTCTAAATAAGAGGCTTCTTAGTATTAATAATAGTAGTAGCTTCTATTTATAGAATATACTACTTAGTAGCTTTAGTAAGCTATAACTTAAAGGGTTTATTAATAGCTATATTAAAAAGCTAGAGAAAAGAGGTTATACTAAATAGTATTAAAGTAAGCATAATACTAAATATTTAAAGTCTATTAGTAATTACTAAAGTCTTATAGAAGCTAGCTATATCTATAACTAATAAGTACTTTCTATTAGTAGTAATATAGTTATATTTATTATTAATCTATTAAATAAATAAAACCTTATTATTATAAGTAGTAGTATTAAACTTAATAGTAACTTCTAAGCTATAGAAGTAGCTTTTAGAAGCTTTAATCTTACTACTTAAGTTAGTAGGCTTACTATAAAAAATAAGCTTAAGTTTAAAGTATTATATACTATTAGTAAAGATATAGAGGATTAGAGTAGCTTACTGCTTATTCTAGCTATTTTAATTAATCCTTTTAGCTATAATATAATAGCTAGTAACTAACTAAGTATAGCTATTAAAGTATTTAAATAGGATAGAGGTCTTATTAAGGTTTAAAATATAAGAGTAAGAGAAGTACTAACTAATCTTAATAATAAGAATTTTAATATATATATCTAGGTTTATATATTTAATAAAAGAGGGTTAGTTAATATACTAGTAGAAGTATAAAAAGCTATTAATAATCTATATATACTCTTAAGGTAACTTAGAGGTTTATTTTATTATATATTAATATAAAATATTCTATTTTTAAAGAAACCCCTAAAATTAGCTATTAGAGAAGGTAAAAAGGTTTTAAACTATTAAGTATATATAAAGCTTATTAAATAGATCTTAAGCTATTTAATAAAACTAACTAATAGTTATAATTCTATTTTAATTATATTAATTAAAGAAGAATATATATAGCTTAGCTTTAAGAGTAGGATAATATAGCTAATAAAATAGTTAATATAATATAAAGTTAAAAATCTTATAGTATATTAACTACTAAGTAGTAATTATACTAATAAGTATAAGAAACTACTACTAAGCTTTAGTATAGGTTAGCTAATATATATTACTATTAGGCTACTTCTCACTATTATAGATATATTAGTATTACTTAAATTAAATATATATATAATAATATTCTAGGAATATTAATATCTTATACCTCTTATAGTCTATATATATATACTTAATATATTAGTATAGCTTTATAAGTATATAAACCTTCTTAGTAAGCTTTTTAACTAATAGCTTATATAGCTTTTTTTATATAAGCGTTAATAAGAAACTTAAGCTAATATTAAGGTTAATTTTACTAAGAACATATTATATAGCTATATTAATATAACTAGCCTTATTTAAAGTAGGGAAAATCACAGGATCATAAGGAGATAATAATAAAAGTAGAAGACTTACTACTTACTAAAAAAGGCCTGATTTATAGCTCTTAAAGGGTAGTAAGATCGTCGGAAAAGGTAGTGTTTTAGGCTAGTTAGGGTGGGGGGGCAGGGGTGAGTGGATTCTGGATGCAAAGAGTGTATATGGTATGGGACGACCCCGCCGCCGGCAGCACGGACCCGCATCGGGCGACTGTCCTCCGCGACCCCGCCGTCTCCGGCATCCTGTCACCCCCTTGCATGACAGTGACATATCGAGGCCGGTTTCCAGCGCTCCGAAGCGTCCCGGCATTTTAACCTCACCCTGTCGTCAACTTGATCTTTCATCCAAGGCTTCGCTTTGCATCTTACAGGTTTCTCTGCTTCACCAAGGCACTCGATTTAGCGGGATCCTTGCAATCAACCCACTCTCACAATGGGCGACCCCACGCCCCGCGACCAGCTCTCGAAGCGGGCAATCCCCTTCATGACCCTTGCCAACGGCCTGGAAGGTCTTCCCGGCGCAAAAACTCGCACAGCATCCGTCTCGGACGACGCCATCTCCCGCTTCGCCCTCCCCGGGACAGCAGTCGTCACAGGCGGCACCGGCGCCATCGCCCTCTCCGTCGTGCGGGCAATGCTCCAACACGGGCTCACCGGCCTCATGCTCCTCGATCTAAACGTCACATCCGCAGACGCAGTCAAGTCAATCGCGTCCTTGCGCGAGTCCTTTCCCGACGCCAAAATCGAGGCCCTGTCCGTCGATGTCACGGACGAAGAGGGCGTCGGCAAGGCCATGGAGCGCACCGCCGAGGCGCTGGGCGGGGTCGATTACCTGGTGTGCTTCGCCGGTGTGGTGGGCTGCGTGCATGCGCTGGAGATGCCCGCCGCGCAGTTCCGGAAGATTTTGGACATCAACACGACGGGCGCATTCATCTGCGCGCAGGCCGCTGCGAGGATCATGGTCCGGCAGGGGCGCGGCGGAAGGATTGTGTTCACGGCGAGTATCTCGGCGCACCGGGTCAATTTCCCGCAGCCGCAGTCGGCATACAACACGAGCAAGGGGGCGTTGTTGATGCTGAAAAGCAGTCTTGCGGCCGAGTGGGCTGGCTACGGGATCAACGTGAACAGCATCAGTCCGGGATACATGGACACCGTGCTGAACGAGGGCGAGGGACTGGCCGAGGCGAGAAGAATGTGGGCAGAGAGAAACCCAGCCGGCAGGATGGGCATGCCGGAAGAGGTCGCCGGGGTTGTCGTGATGCTGTGCTCAAAGGCAGGGAGCTATTTCAACGGAAGTGATCTGGTGGTTGACGGCGGAGGTGTTGTGTTCTAAGATGGGTCAAAAGAGGGCAAGATCTGGACTTGGATAAATAGGTAGACGGAGGTGCATCCAACTTGAATAGATGTTTTATATTCTCCGCTTTTCTCAAATGAAGCCCCGATTGTATACCGAGTAGGCAGGTGACAAACAAAAGATCTTGGGCTCATCTGAGCTCTTGTAGGGCAGCGGTGCTCTGGCTGATCATGACCTCTGCGTTCTCGGTTGCGTGCGAGATCGACGCCCACCATGCGCTTGTAAGTCTTTAGAGCATCTTTCCACGAGTCCGCAACGTCGCGATTGTCGAAGGCCATGTCGTCCGAGGCCCTCTGAGCTGGGATGGAAGCCATGATTAACGCTTCAGCTAGTGAGTTGAGCCATGGACGGTCGCCAATGGTGAGATGAGAGACGCCCGTCCACAGACGAGAGTGAGTCAAGTATTTGTATGTAACCGCACGCATTGAATTTGCCGGCGTGATAATCAGGCGATCGGTTGCCTTGATTCGCTTTCCTGCAATTAGAGCGCTGTGCCCTTGGTGTTCTGGCGCCAAGTCCTTATATGTTGTTTCCAGCGCAAAGTCTTCACAGCCGAAACGTTCCATGTCAAAACGGCGAGGCAGTAGACGAGTCAAGTTGAAGCCTGTTCAAAAATGAAAACTTTTCTGAGTCACTAGGTTCACTTTTCAACCGGCATGCGAATTGGCGAATGACACATGAAAGACCGCAAAGAACATTGTAGATGCTGTGACAACCTGGCCATCGATCTCTCGGGCTTCCAAGGACTTGCAGGCCGACACTCCCAAACACAACTTAACAAGCCATCAAGTTCTTTCAATCTCTCCACATCTATTAAATTACGTAAAAGCTCTATGCTATGATGATGGTCGGCACTCAAAGGTGCCAGACAGGTTGGGGAAAAGGCGTGATGTTCCCATGCAAGGCCATGCTGCGCAATGAAGGCGTTCTCTAATCTTCTTCTCATCTTTCCCATCTTCTCGTCAAAAACAAAACACATTCTCTCTTTCTCTTTTAATTCGCCCAAGACTCCAATTTGATGGTATCTGCAAATGCCAGTGGTTTTGCCTCATAAGGAAATGTTTGTGTGGCGGACGGAACAACGTGCATGTCAACGTGCGCGTTTCATTTCCATGCAACATACGAAAAAGGAAAATAATGTACGGGTTGAGGGAGGAAGGGGGGGTTTATCTGCGGTTGAAGTTCAAGAACTTGCTCTGATGGGGGTGTTAGTAATTACTCGGCAAAAGGATTGGGGGTGCGTCAACTTACAGCAGCAAAGAGGATGATCAGGTTGCTTCCCACAAACGCGATGAAGATGCCCAGGTCCCTCCAGCGGTTGTCGAACGTCAGGCCGAGGGGCGTGTAGAACTCATCGCCGATCTTGTAGGCGCAGTACTCGCAGTCCTGGGTGTTGTTGTTTGCCAGGTAGCCAGGTCCGCCGCGCTCGAAGAAGGGCTGCATGTACTCTCCGCAGGTCTGGCCGTCGGGAGCCTTGAAGGGGTTGAACTCAGCGGAGGTGCAGGCGACCTTGAGGTCGTGCAGAGCAGTGACGACCATGCCGCCAATGAGGCGGGTGAAGGGGTCCAGCTGGTAGAGCCAGGCGCGCCAGAAGCCGGGCATCTGCGGGGCGGGGATGGTGACGCCGCAGAAGAGGGCGAAGGTGATCATGAGGAAGGGGTCGAACTGAGAGGAGATGAAGGGCGTCGGGGTGAGGGAGGCGAGGGCCTGGCCGAGGGAGACGGAGAAGAGCTCGGTGATCAGGATCATGAAGAACTGGTAGCCGGCGCGGGAGGGAGTGTACTGGAAGCCGGGCATGAAGTAGAGCGGCAAAAAGAAGGCTACGGAGCAGAGGATGGAGTAGGGCAGCTCGGCAATGGTGATGGCGCTTGCGAAAGTGATGGGGTTGTACATCTTGGAGGAGGCCTCGCGGAAGAATAGGGAGCGCTTGATGTGGAACATGACCTCGACCTGGGAGATGATGAGGGCCGGGAGGACGGTGACCTGGAACATGACGAAGACCTTGTACTGCAGCGAGGAGCGGCTGTCGTCGAGGTTGAGGTAGGTCAGACCGGTGATGAGTGCGACGATGACATGGTTGAAGAGGCGGGTGAAGAGGTAGTTGGGGCTGCGCCAGAAGGAGAGGTTCATGCGGCGGACGACAACCTTGAGCTGGTGCATCTGCGGAGAGGCGTACTCCTTCTCGAGATCGGCGCTGACGGTGCGACCAGCAGCCATGCGCTGCTCCTTCAGCTGAGAAATTGTGTCCTTGACGTTAGCGAGCTCGGCACTGTCGTCCCAGATGTCGGCCCAGTCGCGGTTGCCTACGCGCGGTGCGGAGCCAGCGCCGATGGCCTCGAGCATGTACTCGGCGACGTTGTCGGTGGGCTTGGCTACGGCGCCGTGGCGCTTAAGGTAGTCGCGGAGAACGACGGCGTCCTGGCCGATGTCACCAAAGTAAACGGTGCGGCCACCACGCTGAAGGAGTAGGAGGCGGTCAAAGTTCTCAAAGAGGGCGGCGTTCGGCTGGTGGATGGTGCACAGGATGGCCTGGCCAGCGGCGGCGAGCTTCTTCAGGAAACGGACAATGTTGAAGGCGCTTTGAGAGTCAAGACCGGAGGTCGGTTCGTCGAGGAAGAGGAGGAGTTCGGGCTTCGCAGCGAGCTCAACGCCAATAGTGACACGCTTGCGCTGTTCAACGGTAAGACCAAATTCAGGGCTGCCGATGATGCAGTCTGCAATGTGCTCCATCTCAAGAAGGGCGATGATTTCCTCTACGTAGGCGAACCGCTCAGCCTCGGGCGTCTCAAAAGGCTGGCGCAGAAGAGCGGAGAAGCGGAGGGCTTCGCGGACGGTCTGAGTAGGGTCGTGGAGATCAAGCTGCTCGGCGTAGGAAGTTGAGCGCTGGAACTGCTTGCCGGGCTTCACGCCGTCGACAAGTACGTCGCCGCCGATAACACCAATGTTCTTGCGGGAAGCGAGGACATCCAGGAGGGTCGTCTTGCCGGCACCGGAGGCACCCATGAGAGCCGTAAGTTGGCCGGGCTTGACGTATCCGAAGACGCTGTTGAGGAGTCTGCGAGTGCCACCAGGGACGGGGACGTCGTAGTTGAGGTTCTCCCAGGTGAGAACGCTAACGGAGTTGATGGTGAGATCGGAGCCCTGGTCGGTGTTATCGCCGCGACGCTTAGCGGCCCTCTTCTCCATGAGAGCGTCGTTGAGCTTCTTGCGCTCCTCGTTGGGCTTCTGGTACACCTTCGCGTTATTGCCGCCGCCTGCGAAGTTGATCAACTCGCCAAGAGTGACGTTCATAATGAGGAAGAAGACAATCAAGGCGAAGATGATACCCCAGTTGCGCCACAGGTCGCCCTTGAAGTAGGAGAAGGCATTGGCGATGTAGGCGGAACCATCAACCTCAGTCGTGCCTGAGACCGATCCCGCGAGCGTGCAAACTTGATGGTTGATGTCGGTATAACCCGGTCCCGAAGGTATGAGAGACTCATCGGAACATGTCAGCTTCAGGCGCGAGAACTCATTCTCCATCATAGCGCTGAAAGCAAGACCCAGAGCATTGACCCAGTAGATCCAGCGGATCCACTTGTGCTCGGACTGGTACTGGATGAGGTAGCCAGAGGTGACGACAAAGAACGTGATGAGAACGACGGCAAACTTGATGGCGTAATCGAAATCACTAAGGCTGTTGTTAGCTATTGGATCTCAGAGGGCCAGGGGTTGTTTTGTTCTTAGTTGGGGGCGAAAGGAGGGGGTTTCATACGCTGCAACAACTGTTAGCTATTGAATCTCACGGGACTAGGGTTTGTGGGCTTGGGAGAGAGGAAGGGGGTGATAATTGTTGTTGTTAATGTTATTATTGAAAGAGGGGGCGGTGGGGAGGGAAATTCCATACGCTACGACGATTGTTAGCTATTGAAAGTCAAGAGATTGGAATAAACGGAGGTTGGCTCACCGAAATGCACCCAATGATCCTGAAGAAGAGAGTCATGGCGATATTGCCAGACAAGATCATGAGGTAGAAAGTAAAGAAGGCGCCGGCATCGCGGACCAATCCGGACATAAAATAGACGATAATCGAGAACACCAAGATCTGAGTCGCCGCGAAGGCCTGATCGACGATGATCTGGGCAATCCAGAGAGCCGAGGGACGATGGAAAGCGTACGCCTTGTGCTTGTTGACAATTGAACGACCCATCATTGTACCTCCCAGCTCCGAGAAGGCCTGGAAAGCGTTGAACAAGAGGGAGATGAACATGAGGCCACCCTTGCTGAAGGCACTAGCGGAAGTGGAGCCGAGACGGAAGAAGAGAGTACCGAGGACGATAGCGATGACGATGGAACGGAGCCAGGAGAGGAACAGGGAGAGGCGGTCTTGGAGCTTCAGAACGAACTGGCGCTTCATGAGGGCCCAGACTTGGAGGTGGAAGCCGACGGCGTAGACGGAGCGGTGGGACGAGCCGCGCTTGGCTTCGCGGACGGCAACCTGGAAGTCCTCGTGCTTTTCGGTCTCCTGGGCGAGGCGGGCCTTGTACTCCTCCATCTCGCTGTCGAGCTGCTTCTGGAACTTGGACGTCTTGAAGGCCTCGGCGAGGGAGTCGGGATCGTGGGGAGCGTTCTCTGGGGAACGGCCAGTGGCGTACTCGCGCTCAAACTCGTCGGTGCAGCCGGTCACGTAGTCGGGGGTCGTTTGTCTCGGGCGGGGAGCGAAACCGAGACCCTCAAAGTAGGCGCGGGCTTCCTTCGTGGGGCCGAGGTAGACCTGCTTTCCGGCGTCGATGACCATAACCTTATCGAAGAGGTTGTAGATGTTCTCGGAGGCCTGGTACAGGGAGACGAAGGTGGTGGTCTGGTAGAGGTTCGTCTGGACGCGGAGAGACTTGACGAAGTCGAGGGCAGTGGAGGCGTCGAGACCGCGGGTGCTGTTGTCCCAGGACAGAACGCAGGCGTTGGTGATCATCATCTCTGCGATGGATACACGCTTGCGCTCACCACCGGATACACCTCTCACGAAAGCGTCACCGACGACGGTGTGGCGGGTGTGCTCGATGTTGAACATCTTCAGGAGGGTTGTGATGACCTGCTGCTTGAAGTCGTTCTTGGACATGCCAGCGGGGCGCTTGGCGGGGACCTTGGTGTCGAGGGCGAAGCCGAGAGTCTGCTCGACGGTGAGAGTAGAGTGGTGGATGTCGTCCTCCTGGTTGTACACAGCTTCACCGCGATACCTCTTGAACTCATCGGCGGTGAAAGGTCCGTACCGAACATCGCCAGTAACGCTGGTGAAGCCGGCGCGCTGGTTGGCAATGGTCTTGAGGAAGGTGGTGCATCCTGAGCCAGGCTTACCCAGCACCAGGACCATCTCACCAGGCTTGCAAACACCCTTGAAGTGGTCCAGCAGAGTAGCCTCTACACCCTTCTTACCCAAGCCCAACATCTTCATGACGGGAGTCACATAGTCGAAGAAATCGACGAAGGCATCGGGAAAGGTTTTGACGTAGTTGGTGGTGCCGCCGATGCCCGTTACAGTAAGCCCGTCCCAGTAAGCACCAATGTGCTTGGGTCTAATACCGGCCTCGCGCTCGGCCTCGACGCCGCCGCGCAGGACGGCTTCCAAGTCAAACTGCTCGCCGTCCGTGTCGGAGGACGGGGTGGCTGAGTTGACGTTTGCGACGGTCTTTTCGACATCTTCGGACTTCCTACGGCTGTTGCGACTGTTCACTCTGCTTGCGCGCGACAAGCCAGACAGCTCGCGCTGGAGCTCCGCAAAGTCGGCTTCAGCCTGATGCACAGAAATGCCGCCGTGGATTGCAGAGAAGCCATCGGGGTTGTTGGCTCGGGCCTCTTCCCTCTGCTGCTCAGCGTCGGCGGCGGTCGAGGTTGAAGACGAGGATCGCGGGGCAGGCGCAATCTCGGTGTTGGTGTTGATCTTCTCGTTGGGGCTGCCAGCGGCGGCAGCCTCCTGGTGCTTCTCGATATCCCGGTCCGCCATTGGGACCGTTGGGATGAGGTGGCGTTCGCGATCGGGTTCGTGGTTCACTGCGAGGCAGTTCGTATGTGGGATCGAAAAGGAAGGGTTTCTGAAAATCGGCGCGGGTGAGAACTCAAATAGAGGATTGAGCGACGATGGCGATCCTAGACGACCGGAAAGTGGCGGTTGCTGGTCCGTGCCGGTGAGACGAATGTGGTGGAGTGTGCCTTGCCTGAGTCGATGTACCGTGGGGATGGATGATCGAGAAAAGCGAGGGACGAACGGTGTTTGATATGAAATAGTGAAAAATTGGAGGGGTGGAAGTATCGTTGTACCCAATGGGTCTTTTGTTGAGGGAGTGTGTGAGTCTTTCGGCGGAGGAAAGGAGCAAGAAACAAACAAGCAACCGCCGTCGACCCGAGACGCAGACCGAGATGACGGAGGAGAGAGAGGTCTGGAGGAGGAAGCTTATGAGAGCAGAAAGCAGACTAAATTTTAGGAGAAGGAAAGGGAAAAAAATAAAGTGTCCGCACTAAGGACGACAGGCTGGAGGAGTTGGAGCTGGTGCTGGGCTGGACTGGTTGGCCGGGCTGGGCAACGCTGGGTCTGGGTCTGTCTCTGTCGGATCGACTTCGGGACCCCCCCAAACAACAAAAATATTACCAATCAAGGATCAATGACAATTTCAGCCGGAGTCGGGGCCCGGAAGTAGGACGTCTTAAGCCCGTTGGTGGGTACCCGGCAGCTGGTTGTGTTGTGAGGAAAAGCTCCAGCTCCGTGTCTCTGTGTCTCTCGTTGGGCGGTAGGGCGTAGAACAACTTCACAGGAGTTACCTGTCTACCGAGCTTTGGCAGTAAGGATATGTAGGTACCGTATCTGGAGCTGCTAAGCACCACCGCCCGGGCACCCAAGGCCTGCACCCTTCGTACACAATGTACTTTTTTTTCTGGGTCCTCGAGTGCGAGTTGCCAGGGCTTCCAAAAGATGCGACTGCATCTGACAAGGTGGAGGGCGGCGGAGAAGGGCCCACTGCTAATAAAATGTCGGGGGAGACCCAGGCGACCTGCCGACCCCCCGGTTGCCATGTACGGCTTAGGAACTTGGGAACTCTTCCAATTAGGGGCAAGACGCAGAGGTGGGGGTACGGCTATGTGGATCATCCTTCTCTTGGCTTGGCGCGAGATGAGTTCCACGGGGTGGTGCATGTACTCGATGAGCCATCTTGAGCCATCGTGATACTGTTGCGGTCACAGACCAGACGGCTGGGAGTGTGGGAGTCAGACGGCGTGCTGGGCACCTGTGGTGGGAAAGGTGTGGTGGGAAAGTTCGGCATGGCAGCCACATTGTGACAGAGAGGGTGTTGTTCCGATGTTTTGAGGGAAAGGCGGTCAGCGATGGTATGAGATGGGACGAAGAGGGCGATCGGGTGCAGGCTGTCCGTGTGCCTACCGAGGCGTCATTGAGAAAGAACTGCATCGCTGCTGACAGCTGCTTCGCGTGTAGGTCAGTGTACAAGTATCTGCTTTTAGAGTGCAGGTGCGCAGCAAGGCGGATGCGGCTATAGCCAGCTCCGGGAGCCAAGATGAACGGCAACTCATCAGAGTTGAGTTGGCGATGTGCGGTTCTCAGAGGAGCAGAGAAACTTGCTGTACTAGTTATCTGACATCAGGCGCTGCACGGCGTATCACCTGCCAGTCAAGGATGTATTTGGCAGATCTCTTGATCGGAACACGTCCCGACGTCAATTGGCAGCCTGCCGTGCAGGCGCAGACCGCAGACGTGGAAGGCAAACTGCCGTAGGGATAATCTGCATCAAGTGTAGATACGACAATTGCAACGCAGGTATCCAGGCCAATGGAAATGGCATCGTCGTTGTCCTAACTCCGGTCGCAAAACGCAAACACTAAAAAGCAAATCACCGTTGGGTGCAGTAGCTGCTCCACCGATACTGCCAAGGGAACCCAAGGGGGGATGCACGTTGTGTTGTCTGCAGACGGCGTAAAAAAAGAAAAGATAATGGATGGGTAAAAGAGTGGAGAAGAGGACCAGTCGCCATTGCCATTGCCAACTGATGCGAGGTGGGAGCCGGACGCTGCCTTCCTTCTCGTCTGCAGAGCTGCAAAACACTGAACAAAGTCACAGTCCCCACCCCTGAAGGATGGAAACTGAACCTTCGAATGCCTGCGCCTTCCATTGAAGTTCCACGTCCTTCGGCCCCTGCCCGGCTGGATGCCGTACCTACGCAGGAAGGCACCTAGCGTAGCCGTGGCGCTGCTGCCGGACGTGACCCTTGCCTGCCGTGGTTTCTTTCGTGGCTTCCGTCGTTGGAAAGCACGTTTGACCATTGCCCAATCACCTCCTTCCAGATCGCGACTTGTCAGGTTTGTGGGGCAGCACAATCGGTTTCGAGTCATCCGCCAGATGTGGGGTCATGCTGTGCGACCTCCTCTTTCGGAACCTCCGCTTACTCAGCGGCAAAGCATAGCCAATCAGAGAGGTCATCTGCCATTGTTTGGAGGGTCTCCCATCAGCAAGCCACCTTCTGCGCGCCTCCAACACGGCAAACTCCCAACATGCCTCTGCACTTCAGCCATCAGCATCCCGGTCGAGGCTCCTTGAATTTACGGATTCAGATCTGGCCATCGTCTCTTGCTGCTATCGCCGCGTGCGTGCCCACAGACCAGAGTTTCCGCCATCTGCCCTTCCCGCAGTCTTCCCGCCAAACTCCCGCCCTTCCTCCACCAGCTAAAAGAAGCATATCTCGACCTTTGCTCTCCTCCGGATGTCTTCCGCCGCCCGCCTTCCACCTCCTTCCCAATGGCATCTCACAAACGGCCCGCAGATCTGATAAGAGGGTCCAACGCCTTTCCCCTTTGCGGGTAATATATCCACGGGTACCTGTGGTACGCAGCATGGCCCCCATGCGAGAGATTGCGCTGCGAATTGCGAATGGCGATGCGCTCCAGGTGGGCTCTCTGCCGTCTGTCGTTGCCCCTTACCTAAGCCACTACGCAGGTCCGCCCGTCAGACAGCAAGACATGAGCAGAAAAAAACATTCAAGTGGAGGGACGAGGAAAAAATGAGAAAGTCCCCTGTGGAGCACCAGGCACTGTCCAATAGGTACCGCGCCCCGCGGGGCCCATGTTCCAAAATCCGAGCAGCAGGATCAGGCTCCTCAGCACCAGCAGCTTCTTCCTCGTCGTTCGTCCGCCGTCGCGGCGGTCACAACCTCTTGGCAACGCCGGGCCTTGACTCCGAAAGCGAAAATCTCACTCGTGCCGCCTTGTTTGCTGTCCACTCGAAGCTAATCATGGCTTATCAAGCACTCGGAGCAACCCTGGACTTTTGCCATATCGCCAAGCCCGTTTCCGACTGACTCACCGACGACTGCAAGAGGACCAGGCTTTAGAAAGATCAACATCAATGAGGCGAATCTGCGGGCCACTGCGGTCGAGGTGCGGTTGCGTTGCATGCGACGGTGCGACGAAGACGATGACAACGACGGGGGCCACGATTAGTACATATTGCAGCAACGGCGGCGCTGTGCCACGCAAGACAAGACGCGACTCGAGAGTCACGGCCGGCACCCTGTCGGGGACTTTTCCCTGACAACCTTCCGCAGCGTGGCCGCTAATCACAGCCCCTGCCGCCACGCCTTCCCGCTCGCCCTCCCGCCGCAGGTCACCCGTGAACGGGTAGCTCCTCCAGTCTTCCGTGTCTCTCGGCCTTCATCGGCCGAAAGGCTCGGCGGCGATTCCTAATCTTCATTCCTATTCTCCAAACAAACCACCGCCGGCCGTCGCTCGTTATTGTCATTCCTGACAAAAGTCCTGTTGATGAGAAATTAGGAATTGCTTACGTCGCAGTCCCAGTCCGCTGCAAGACATTGTGTCGTGGTCAAATTGCCAAGCTCCGCTAAAATTCACCCATCCGCACAACTTGACAAAAAGTCCGTCCGTCTCATCGCAGCTAACACTGGCGAGCCGAGGAACGGCGTGACGCATCGCGCGCATCGCGGTCAGCACGCCAGCGCATGGCCTGCTGCATCCGCCTCTGCTCTCCAGCTCCTGTCCGCTGGCTGCTTGCAAGTTTATTGCCTGCCGCCGCACAGAACTCCGCGAATCGTCTCGGCTTCAAGTGCCGCGACCCAGGACACGAAACAAGGACGCGAAAGCCAACCGACAAGTGCACTGTGGTCACTCGCTCGCCTTCACTCGCCCCAACACCCGGTGCGCCATGCAGCACGCACGACTCTAAGCTTATGCATCCTTCCCACCCTCCACCACCACCTCCTCATCCCACCCGAGCGAACGACGTCAATTCGCTCGCCGTTGCCATTATCCGAGCGGCCCATGTCGCTGGCAGACTGTCGTCCTTCAAAGTTCAGACTCTCGTGCCGAAAAAGGAAAAAAGGGACAGTCGACTTGTCATCGTTCGAACGAAAACTGTTTGCCGTCTTCGAACCCGACCCGATGCAGGGAGCAATGCTGTCCCTTTGCTTTCTTCTGTCAGCAGGGCACGCGTTCAAGATAAAGTTTTTCCATCTGCGACTCTCTTCTGCAAACTCGTTCTAGCGAGGCCTCGATTTGACAGGGTCACCACAACTGACACTTCAGAAACAAGTAATCCGCGGCTCTTTCTCGGGTAACTCCTGTTTTAGCTTCTGTTCGGGGCCGATTCGGTCATCGTGCAATGTCCTCCAGAAGACAACGAGCGGGCCCCATACCATCTGCACCATCGACCCGGCCTTCGAGGACTTGGTAATAGAAATGCAACACGCAATCTTGCACGCATCGTCCCAACTCAACAGATGTAATCATGATGCACCTCCGCAGAGACCACCCCCTCCAAGCCCTCATTGCTCGAGCGCATGATCTCATGTTTCCCTAATCAGTAACCTATGTACCACCGTGGCACCTGACAGCTGGACACCAATTTCGCAACGACAGACATGCTCCAACTGGCAACACCATCGCAGGGCGCTGAGTAACCGAACGGCAACACTCGAAACGAAATGGGGCCAATCAGCCCAACTGTCGTGAACCGGGCTTTCGGATTCTTGAGAGCTCCGTCGTTGCAGTGATCGGAAGGTTCATGACATCGGACGTTTCTCGTGGCAGGTGAGAGCCTGGATATGTGCGACGTGAGGGGTTGGGGATGGCCCCTGGACAGTTGCATCGGATAAGTAGCCCCTCTGTCCTGGATGCTGTGAGAGAGTTGCGCGATGAGTGAATCCGAATTTTCTGGAACCAGATGGAGCCATTGGCTTACAGTGATGATCACTTGATTATCAGAATTCGAAAACATCGCCTAGGGGATCTGGCTGTAGGTTTTGTTGTGAGGTTTGAAGGTCCGAGGGGGTCGGGATGACGTGCCTTTGATTGGGGTCGTCGCGCGAAAGTTTCTGATCTTTTCGGGGTAGTTTTATACCTTTGACTAAGTCTTCTGGAGAGATGTTCTGGACCGCTCCGAAACGGAGTCCCTTGAGGTCAACCCTCTCGCCGGCGTCCGGCGTTTAGATGGCCCCACTTCCGGGCTCGGGTCCGGGACCCCGCCGGCGACCGCAATCCGGGACTGTCGCCGTGTACTGTTAATGGGAGATGGTATATACGGCTGTGTCTGGCGACTAGTCTGAATTTCAAATTTACGTCCATTGAGGTAGGCATCGCACTTGGGGGTCATCCGTTTTTAACTCTTTATAAGTCCCTGGACATGGATAGACAGACAATGACCACAAATCTCCTGTTTGTCACACCATGCGAAGAGGTAGCCGCTCCTGTCTAACGGTCTTGGTATCTTCCACGGTAGGATTCGAGGCAATCCCTGATGCCAGATTAGGTACACCGTTTCAGTAGAGCTGCCTGGCTCATATGAATCCTCTTTGAATATACTGAGATAGGCGTCAGAGACGCAGGGCACCATGTCCAATGTGCAGCTGTAGGCAAGCTTGTCACGGGTGGGCGATGTGAATCCCCGGAGATGTGAAGCATGAATCGCTAAGATCTCATCCTAGGTTTCAAGAGAGAGCAAGCTTTGATCCCGCCGGCGCAAGGGAGAAAAGAAGGACAAGCTCGATGTCATCTTCCCCAAAGACCATTCCTATACGGCAGCAGACGGCGGCAGTTTGGCATACTTATACTGCGGAAGATCTCACGTGTCTGTGAGAAACGCCTCGAGTTCCTGAAAGGCTTTTGTGTGATTTGGCAAGCGATGTAAATGACGACGGTGTGACTGGTTCGAGGCTCCTCTTCCCAAACACATTCAGCCATACCCGTGCTCCATCTCGCAGGTGTCCAATAGGGACCAAGAAATGTGCGTCTGCAGCTTTGACGATGCTTCCGTCTTCCGCTGACGCTGTCCATGATGTATCCCGCCCGAATGCCTCGCAAGAGCCTAAGCTATGTAGACTGCGGACCACAGATGGAGAACAAACCTGGCCGTCCACCCAACGCGGAAGCTCAGAAAGTGCCCTCATCTCGGTAGAATGGAGGGCCTGTCACATTTCGTTGGTCCAGAAGTCGACAGTAAGGGCTACAATTTCATACCCACGGGGCGTTGTGAATTGGGCTGGGGATGATCCACGATGCTTACTGTCACGGTTGCCCAACGCTCGATTCGAGTGCATCTCTCCATGGTTCGAAGATCACAGATCTGATCTCAGTCCAGTGTGCCATTGTTCACCGTCATCAGAAACGAAATCCGCCTCTCGCCATAGACCAATCCCAATCTCCGATACGCGATGTCAGTACATGGTTCTGAATCTCGAATTTTCGAGGCCCATGGTGGACGCCAATGATCAAGCGGCCCAAGACCTCGTTCGTCTAGAAAGTGCCCGACTTTGATGAACAAGATCCGTACAGGTATTCATCAGAACTTTCCGACAGTTTTATCCACTGTGGACGCTCCCAAAGTCATTATGGAGCAGATGAAGAGCTTTCGTTCTTAGGCCTTCCACGATCCCTAATACTGATTCAGGCGTGTTGATCCCGGGATATCGGAACAGAACAACTTCGACGTGGAATTTCCGTCGGACGCCTTCAGTGGGTCTCCTGGCCATCTGACGGTGGAGTTTCCAATCTCGTTCCTAGCTTAACTTGGGAGGTTGTCAGGAGCTTCATATGGAGAGGTTTACATCGCCCTCGGTGTCAATCACACTTCTTGATGAAGATCTTGGATACAGGCTAGGTCTTGATCGAAACACCAGCGCAAGGCCCTCAAAACGCCCATTTTCCACCACAGAAGTATCATCGCAACTCCTATTTCTCTCTTTGCCCTACTGCCTATCACGTTTGATGCATGGCTCTGTGACGACGTACGAACTTCATAATGCCTGCTCTCATCATTCACATCATTATTTCCCCTAACTAGCCGCAGTTTCGGTGACATCTTGACCCCTCATGTCAACGGGTGCCGTTCCTGTGCTCGAGCATATAAGGCTGTTCCCAATGATCTCCTCATCATCCCGCTAGACTTCTTTATTGAAGCTGTCGAGACAGCATAATTGTCCCTTTTTAAGTATTTAGCTCTTCTGGAATGGCTAGACTAGCCTTAAGTATTCGATCACTATCGACACGTACTCGGTTGCTTGTTCTATTACGCGTTCCATAACATCACAATCTTACATTACAAGTAGAGACAGAGTATGAAAAAGGCAAACTGCACCGCGATACGACACCAAACCAAGGCACTTACCTATGACATGAAAATGGCAGCCATGGCTCTCCGCGTAGAAGTCAGAAGCTCAAGAAGCTGTTCGAATACGCCAAGTATAAAGGCCGCTGCGCTTTTCCTGGGCTATTGCGGACATCACGGTACCGAGCCCCGATCCGTCTCGGAGTCTGCTTCCGCCAGTTTGCTAGCCCCCTGCCGGTATCAGTTTGACGATGCAAGGGGCTTAATATATGTCGTTTACGTTTTAGGCTCTAGGCATCGGAGCGCCACAATAAAGACCCTGTAAGATTGTTTGTGAACGCTAGCTGGGTATGGCCAGAATGTGCGCAAACTGCCTCACAACATCCGCAGAGCCGCTGCTATCTTCCCACCAATTCCGCCCCAGCCCATTTCTTCCTGTAATGGAAAAAAGAAACAACGAGAGCGTGGACTACATAAGGGACAGTTATACGGAAGACAAAGCCCTGACTGCCACTGGAAAGTGCCATCATTTTGCGTTGAGTCTCGTGAACTGTCTGTTATTTTGCCATCATGTCGGTTCAGGCATGTTCATCGGCGACCTTCGGCGACATCGCCTTATTTGGAGCCGACTTACTCTCAGTGCAGGCAAACCTCGTCACCAACCACAGCGTTTCGGTCCCTTCAGCAGTACGGTTCACCCAGCCGTCAGTCGAAGTGAACAACGCCAGCTTCTGCAACGTCACGGTAGCTTATACGCATCCTGGACAGGACGATAGCATCGTGGTCGAAGCTTGGCTCCCGACAGGTGTATGGAATGGACGTCTTCAAGCCGTTGGAGGCGGCGGATGGGTCGCCGGCCGTTCTGCCCCCTTCTACACTGCCATGAGCGGCGCAGTGTGGGACGGCTACGCGACCATCACGACGGATGCCGGGCTTGGCGATGCCGAGGATGCCAGCCCCTGGGCTCTTCTCAGCCCAGGCAACGTAAACTTGTACGCTTTGCAGAATCTTGCGTCGGTGTCGCTGGACGATGAGGTAAGAGTGTTCTAATGTTTTGGGTTGAGGAGTCTAGCTCACCGCTGCTTTAGGCCATCATCGGAAAGTCACTCATCAAGTCGTTCTACGGGCGCGGGCCGGAATACTCGTACTGGAACGGCTGCTCGCAGGGCGGCCGACAGGGACTCATGCTAGCACAGAGATACCCGACGCAGTACGATGGCATCGCGGCGGGAGCTCCCGGGATCCAGTGGACCGACTTCTTCCCCAGTCTGCTGTGGCCGCAGCAGTTCATGAACATGCTCGGTGAGTACCCTGCCCCTTGCGAGCTGCAGGCAATCACCGCAGCCGCAGTCTCGGCCTGCGATGGGCTGGACGGCCTCGAGGACGGAATCATCAGTGACGTCGACGGGTGTCTGGACAGTTTAGACCCGTTCAAGCTGGTGGGCAGGGCTATCAACTGCTCCGAATCAGCTACTATCAGCTCGGCGGCAGCGGCTGTCGTGAATGCGACGTGGCAGGGCTTGCGGAATGCGCATGGGGAACAGACGTGGTTTGGCCTGAACCCGGGCACCGATATCACGGCCGGCGTTGCGGTGACCAACTGTACGGGGTCATCTTGCGTGGGCGTTCCGCTGGCCATTGCAACGCAGTGGCTGTCCCTCTTCGTGGCGAGGGGCGCGGAGCTGGACTTGTCTAACATAAGTCATGCGGAGTTCGACTGGTTGGCGCACCAGGGCCGGCAGCGGTACAACTCCATCATCGGCACCGACGATCCCGACTTGACTGCTTTTCGTGAATCCGGTGGCAAGATTGTCACTTTCCACGGCCTGGTGAGTCTTCGTTCCTTGAAGGTGCGCTCTCTGTGCACATACTGACGGCCTCGCAGATCGATGAGCTCCTCCCTTCTAAAGGCACGACCAAGTACTACAACAAAGTCTCGGCACTTATTCCGGAGGTCCATGATTTCTACCGTCACTTTGAGGTGCCAGGCATGGGCCACTGCGCCGGAGGAGCGAGCGGAAACCCGGTTGGTCTGTTCGACCAGCTGCGTGCGTGGGTTGAGAACGGAACGGCACCAGACCAAACCCCGGTAAAGGTCACGGATCTGAAGGGGACCGAGACAGGCCGCATCCTGTGCCCGTACCCGAAAGTAGCTGCTCTTGCTAAGAACTGTAGTCTCGAATCTGACATTGATATGGAGTGTTGGTTGTGCAGCAGTTAGAACAAGAGCGGTCACATAGTTGCAACTCCTTTGAACTTCATTCCTCTGACAACAGTATTTGTTTGGCAATCGCAATCATTGACAATGTGATTATGATCTCGTGCGAGGGGGAGAGTCAAACGTGCCCCATTGCGACGGCAGGAATTATGCTGCCGGCCCCAACGTCATTATGCATTGAAATCAGCCCGTGTCCATTCAGCCCGATCAAAAGCAAGCTGACGACTTCTGAGTTGGCCCTATGGCCAACTCAGATGAGACAAATGGTGGCCCGCGGATTGGAAAAGCCATAAATGTGCACATGCAGGTGAGATGTTGAGTAGTTTCTTTCCTCTGGCGCTAGGCAGACTCGATCATCAGAGAAAGCCATTGGCGCGATGATATTCTTGTGAGAAATGGCAGAGATCTTGCCTGACAGGCCAGTTCTCCGCAAGATGCGAGCGACCTATTTATTAGTCCTTGGAAGTGGCGCTGCGCGCATAGAAGGAGCATCTTGTGCCGCATTTTTCTCACCCTTGGCAATGATCCCATGCGCAGTGACGCACGGCACAGCTGCTTTTCCAACCCACCATCATTCCCAGCCTCATGGTTGTCATTGGCTCAAGAGTCTGCGCCTCAACGGCATGAGGTCAAAAGCCCATGTCATTGGCACGCTCAAAGGATTCGCACTTTCGAGATCTTCACGAAGAGACAGAAGGCTGAATCTAACAGGTGCGGTCGCATGCAATTGCGAGAAGGAAGGTTGGTGTGGGTGGCACTGGCGGCCCTCCAAATGGGCACCTTGCCGTAGTGCCTGTCCTAGCACCAGCCCGCAGCCTCAGAGGCAGCGGGCTGGATAAATAGGTAAGCCCCATCCTTGGCAATAAATGCCGATTCTGTTCATCATCTATCGCCAAACGTTGTCCTTCAACGATGAACGCTGAGAACGACAACAATACTGTCAATGGGGGAGGGCCAGATCGGAGTTCGGTCAATGCATATCACATGGCTACGATTGAGCACAATGAGAGCCAACCACCAGAAGAACCCCTCCTCGGTGTGCAAAACCAAAGTCTGCACAACTCTGAGGCATTCTCCCCGATGACCTATGAGGAGGGCCATCAAGACAGCGACTCTGAAACCACTGATGTGTCGCAGCAGCGTCCTGGCTCAATGATAAGCCTCGAGGCTATCAAGATCAAACAATCCACCAACAAGAGAAATTCCTCAACGCGAAGTAAAGCCTCACTTGCATCCTGGTGGGAGGAGATGCTCTGCTGCGGTATCAGCGTTGTCGCACTCATTGCCTTGATCGTTGTTTTAAGGGCTTTCGATGGACAACCACTTCCCAAGTGGCCCTCAGGCATCACGCTCAATACTGTCGTTGCTTTGTTATCAACAGTCTCGCGGACTGCTTTCCTGATTCCGGTTGCGGAGGGTCTCTCTCAGTCAAAATGGAATTGGTTCAAAAAGAGACCTCGGCCAATCCAAGATTTTGATGTGTTTGATCACGCCTCGCGAGGACCATGGGGCGGATTGGTCCTTCTTTTCCGGACGAAGGGCTGGTGAGTTCACATCCCCTTACCGCAATCACTTGAGATATTGCATGTAGTAAGGACCGATACTGACGCCAATGTAGGCTAGTGGGGATTTTGTCGGCAACACTACTTGTTACGGGCATCGCCACATCCACTCTGACACAATCCGCAGTCACCTATCCCTCACGACTCACCGAAGTCTCAGGAGGCACGGCATCTGCTTGGCGAGCAGACAGCTACATTTCATATAGTTCAGGAGTGCGGATGGGAAGTATGTTATATCACCGTGGAGTCCACCAGTTTATCCTACCCGTCATGCACTGGTGTTGCCTTGTTGGGCTTCGCTAATTTAATCACGCGAAGGCAACACTATGGGACCGGATGTCCAGAAGATCTTCCAAGGACTCTCCACACCCGTGACTGAGGTCTTGCAGATAAAAAAACCAGAATGTACCACAAACCATTGCACATGGCCAAAGTTCAGCACACTTGCTATTTGTTACAACCTGACCGGTACGTATTTATTTTCCCCTCCTGGCCCTTGGAAGTACGAAGAGACGTGAAGGCAAAGCGCCTCGCTTTTTTACATCAAGCATAGTCCGACTGGCCAGGTCGGCGTATCTTGCGACGTAATCAGAGTATATATGATACTGTATAATCTAATAGATAGACACAGACGTTACAAGCTTTATCAAAAGTAATACAACAGAAATAAGGCAGGGTTCGAATCTCTCACTGCCAAACGGCATAGACATGACGATCCAGCACATCGATGGGTTGATGTATGCTCTGTCTTGGTCCAGCGCTGTCACAGGTTCCGGAACCAGTCTCGTCTACAATGACACAACAATCATGGACGCTAAGTTTTACGACTACTTCGCAATTTATAATATGAACACACGACCTCTGAGTTGGGGCCCCGCCGCGGTTGAAATTTTGTTTCACTGGTGCGTGAATACTTACGAAGCTGAGATTAAAGACAACATTCTTTCGATGCAAGAAGTTCAGTCGCATACAGAACCACATTTCGGCAAAGTTCAATCGCCACCCCATGCTTTGATAAATATCTCAAATACGAATGTTTCATACTTTACATCACCAGCCGATTTAGGGTTCAAGTATCCAATATCTGGTGTTGAAAAAAGTTCAATGGAGGCGTCTTTCAACCACACTTGGAGCGGTTTCACAGCTGGCTCAGATACGAATTACTATGAGACCGGCAGTGACATCCTACTGAGTGCTTCTGACAACACATTGAAGCAGCTTCAAGAGGCTGCAAAAGAGGACAACGTTACTCTCTCAGATAACGAAATAAGAGAGGCCTGGCTTTCAACAATGCACAGAATAGCTCAAAATGCTGCCACTGGACTAACTAACTTGTAAGTAACAAGTACTGCATCCTCTTAGTCTGTTATTAATAAAATTCCATGACTAGTCTTATAGCTCGAGCTGCGACTGAGCCTAACGTCCGAGGTACGGTTTGGGAAACCGAAGTTTACATCCAAGTACGATGGCCATGGTTGGCTTTCATAGGGGCCCAAGTCGTCATGTCCATCATTTGCCTGATGCTGGTTATCGGGGAGACAGCTCGAGCGGATATAGACGTTGTCAAGAGTTCCACTATAGCGGCGCTTTTTACCATTAGTGCCCAGGAGAAAGACGAAGTTACCAGGCGTCTGCTGGAGGCAGAAGGAGGAAGCACAGCGAGCAGCGGAGAGGATCGCCGCTTAGCTCCTCCAAGTATCGCCGGCAAATTGCGAAGAAGAGGCAGCAAGTGGACTCTAGGAGACGCTTAAAGGGCAATTCTTGGCACTACTATCCCACTAGCAGTCCATGTCGCTTAGAACTTCATGATCAGGAGACTTGATCTTCAAAGTGCAGGTAAATCATGCCCAAGGCTACACACGCGTCTTTGCTCAACTGATCATGGATCCAGAATCGCGTGCGGTAACCTGGAACTTGCACAACGCGGTCTTGCTTGTAAATCACCATAGGGGCGAGACGTTGATATATTTTGCAGCAAGGTTGTTCTTTCCAGTTCCGATTGATCACGTGGAAATTATGGCTGCAACCAACATATTTGGGAAGGTTCCGAAGGGTGGTTGGGGGGTTGCGTTTGGCGATTTAACTTCAATTTTGATCCAGATAGGTTGACAAGAGATGCAGTTCGAAGCTGCCAACGCTACAATGGGAGAATACCGTTTCCGTTGTATCAATGGATTGCTATTTTGATGTCGTCGCGTAAGGCAGTCTGAGTGACAAGATCACGTTGGAGATGCAACTAGAAGAGGCCAGCAACTGACGCAGTGCTGACCAACTTTAGTCGTCCCAAAAAGGCAGATGGAACCACAATCCAAAGTCTAGGCCACGGTCATCCCAAGGGACATCGGCAATTCTTCATTACTCGCGCAGTTGTCATGCAATTGCAGATGGGCTGACAGGCCACGAAAAATGGGCCGACCCGGAACCCGCCTGCGTCTTAGAAATTGAAAGCCTCCCATTGGTCAAAAAGATCTACAGCCAATGGCGCGCGATTTGATGACCGCATGCAGGGGCCGTCCGCGGTGTCATTCAGGAACCGTGACGTCGGTTCTCGGCCGCTCCTTCCCTGCAGCAGCACTTGCTTAAAAGGACCCTTTTCTCGACCGTCTTCATAGGATTTAACCCCCAAGGCATCAGTCATCACTCAAGATCTACTTCACACCACCACATCCAGCTCAATTACCTTTCGTCTCACGACACAACAAACAACAGACATTTCCACCAACTTCACTCCAACAACCACCACCAAAATGACTGTCGACAAGGCCACCACCTGCTGCGGCAAGAGCGCCGAGTGCGTCTGCGGTACGTTCCCTCCCACGTTTCCCCTCCCCCACGCCGTGGTCCCCTCCACACATGCCCACCCCCGCCGCCAGAACCAACAAAGCTGACCTTGTTTCGACCTTCCAGCCCAGCAAGCCAAGTGCTCCTGCGGAAAGGAGTCCGCCCTCCACTGCTCCTGCAGCAAGGCCTCTACCGAGAACGCCGTCTCCGGACCCCGTTGCTCGTGCCGCGCCCGCCCTGCCGGCGAGTGCACCTGCGATCGCGCCGGCACCGAGAACGTCAAGCCTGCCGGCGCGACTTGCTCCTGCGGTGTCAGGCCTGCCGGTATGTAGTTCTCCTCCGCCGCATCACTTCTGGATCATGTTTGCTGACGATGTGGTAGACGCCTGCACATGTGACAAGGCCTCTGATGGCTCGTTCAACCCCAGCGAGCACGAGATTGACTTCACCACTCGCCGCTAAGCGGGTTTTGAGACATTATGCATTTGTGGCGTTTCATGCATTTTCGGACTGGCGTTGAGTTGGGATTGAGGGTGGGCAGGACTCGGCATGGGCGGTTTCTGAGTGACAAACAAAATGGCGGCGTTGGGGTGTGAGAAGCTGCCTGCTAAAAACAGCATCGGCATGGAGCAAGTACAACGAATAAGAATCACTTTCTTCGGAACACATTGCATGGTGCTCATTCGAATTATTCGAATGTCGGTCTTCGTTATTCGAAATGTTGTCTGACATTTACTGTCCTCGTTTGGACCTCCTTTGACTTTGTTCCTGATAGAGCAAGCTTGTCAAACTATTCGAGGCACCAGGAACAACGGCCGGGGATACTGAGCCGCTTGACGTTTGTAATGGCCCGTCTACAAGTACGCTTGAGCCTTTGCCTGCCATAAAGGACCAGCTGGTCGGAAATAGCATCCGGCATCGCTTGAGGGCAGGGGATTCAGGGTCCTGTCTGTGCTTCAATCGACCCACTCGTCTTCATCGTTATCGTTATGAAGAGTTTATGTATTGCAGAAAGCGACATGATGCTGGGGGAGATTGTTGCGGAGATGGTCAGAACCGGGACTGGTGGGTGCTTCGCGGGGGCGCCGGACCGTTCGGAGCCCTGTCACCAATAAGGGGCTCGGAAAGTCAACGTCTTGCGGCTGCCCACGACCAATGAAGAAAAACAAAACAAAACAGAACCAACCGCGATGGACGGCACTCAGGCAACGATAGACCAACGAATAAAGTTTCTGGGGATACTGATATGCATGGAACATTCGCTGCAGGATTCCACAGAATTGGCGCGGACCAATGGTTCTAACCGGGCTCTTTGTCATCAGAGGTCTCTCTTCAGGCTCCTCGGGCTGGCGACCTGCATACGGCCAGCATGCAGCCCGAATGACACGCCATCCAGGCCTGATGCAGCTTCATTCAAGTCGGATCGCCAGCCAAGGGGGACGACGTTTCATGAAAGCACCGAAACCAGGTGACAGCTGGAGTGACAGCTGGAGTGACAGCTGGAAGGGTGACCTGATGCCCTTCGGCTGAAGAGCGGCAAGCGAGATCGATCGTTGGGATGAACGGCCGGGTAGTTCATTTATCGAGATTGCAGCTGAGGCGAAGTCGTGTTAGTAAAATAAGACCACTGTTGCAGGTGCTGCTGACATGAGCGAGGCGGCCAGTTCTCGCCACGACACTTGAATATTCGCTGAGCTTTCGGGCCTGTGAAGAACATGTAGAAGTGCCTGGAAAAAGAAGCTGGGGCCACTCGATTTTCATCGTCATTTTGTGGTCAAAAAATGCAAAGGTCCGGTCTCGTCGTGGCGTGGGTCGGGCCTTCCTCTGGGGGCATCGGCAGACGATGCGAACGTTCCCCGACTCACCGGAAGCTCCACTAAAAATATTTTGCAACGACTTTTCTGCCGCATGGAACGGGCAGGTGCAGACGGGCGGTCAGAAGCTTCCCAAGGAAAGAGCTCTGCAGTTCGACGCAATTGGCCCTGGAGCTCGGGCCACCGCGGCACAAAACAGCCCAGAAGCACTGCGAAGGTGCCGCGCCGGACCACTGGACAGGGACACTGGGACCCTGTGGTGGGCACCCGAGCACTCTGGAGCCCACCCGCCGCAGGCCATGGACGGCTTTGGGCCACAAAGCGCCACCCCTGCTTTTGGCAAGAATTCCTGGGCCCAAGAAAATACAAAGCTGCTCCTCCGGTCGCGTCACTTTCCTCGGAACACCTTTTTGTTTCTCTTTCACTTTTTCACAATACATCAATCCCTCTCGATTCTGGTCTGTTTTGTTACCAGAACATCGTAAAAACACGGCGATTCGCATCGCAGACGTCCGTTCCAGCGATTGCCATCTCTTGTTTACCCCGTTTCCACCTGTTTTCAACACATTTCATACGCGTCTTCTCCGAACCACCCAACACAGACATCACCTGACGGACAATGCCTCCCAAGGCTGCTACCAACAAGGGCGTCGCGCCCAAGGGCGGCGTCACGAAGAAGACGGCCGCTGCTACCACTGCCGCGACGAAGAAGGCTGCTGCTGCCAAGAAGACCGAGAAGCCTGCCGCGAAGCCCGCTGCGAAGAAGGCGGCTGCCACCAATGGCGCGACTGCCGCCTCCAAGAAGCGCAAGCTCGAGGAGGACGAGGAGCCCGAGGAGGAGTCCGCAGCTGAGTCCGCCGACGACAGCAAGCTGAGCAACGCAAAGACAACCAAAGCTACCAAGCCCGCCAAGAAGGCTGCTGCGCCCAAGAAGACCGCTGCTGCCGCAAAGAAGGCTGCTGAGACGGATGACGAGTCCAAGACCAAAAAGGCCGCCCCCAAGAAGGCTGCCGCGAAGAAGGAAGATACCAAGAAGACCGCTGCACCCAAGGCGAAGGCTGGTCCCGCCGCTAAGAAGCGCAAGGTCAGTGACGACGAGACCGAGGACGAGAAGCCTACGGCCAAGAAGGCAAAGGAAGCCGAGTCCACCGAGGTCGACAGCCAGGCCACCGAGTCTGCCAAGTCTGATGAGGAGACCGAGGTTGTCAAGCCCGTGAAGGCCACCAAGAAGACCGCCACTGCTGCTCCCAAGCCCCATCCCCACAAGATTGGCGCCAAGATCAACTCTGCTCCCACACAGATCCTCGACATCTACGTCTTTGGCGAGGGCAGCTCCGGCGAGCTCGGTCTCGGCAGCAAGCACAAGCCCAAGAAGGTTACTGATGTCAAGCGTCCCCGCCTGAACCCCTTCCTCGATGCCAAGGATGTTGGTGTTGTTCAGATTGCCTGCGGTGGCATGCATGCTGCCGCCCTTACCAAGGACAACAAGATCCTCACATGGGGCGTCAACGACCAGGGCGCTCTTGGTCGCGAGACCACCTGGGAGGGCGGCGTCCGTGATGTCGATGACGAGGAAGACGAGGAGAACGACGAGGACAGCGGTGTCAACCCCCGCGAGAGCACGCCGACTGCTGTTGACTCTACCCACTTCGCTCCCGAGGCCAAGTTCACCCAGGTCGTTGCTAGTGACAGCGCCACCTTTGCGCTGACTGAAGATGGCAGAGTCTATGGCTGGGGTACCTTCAGAGTAAGTTTCCTCTCCTCTTGAACACTGCAAACATGCTAACCGAAAGCAGTCGAGCGATGGTATCCTTGGTTTCACCGACAAGATCAGCATTCAGATGACCCCAATGTTCATTTCTTCTCTTAAGAACATCACAGCTCTCGCTGCCGGTTCCAACCACATCCTTGCCCTGGACAACAAGGGCACCGTCCTCGCATGGGGCTGCGGTCAGCAGAACCAGCTCGGTCGCCGCGTCATTGAGCGCAACAAGCTTGCTTCCCTGGTCCCCCAGAGCATGGGTCTTCCCAAGAACCGCATCAACCGCATTGCTTGCGGATCCTACCACAGCTTCGCCATGGACAAGGACGGTGTCGTGTGGGCCTGGGGTCTGAACAACTTCGCCGAGACTGGTATCTCCAGCGGTGCCGGTGAGGACGATGCTGTCATCCTCCGCCCGACCATTGTCGAGTCCCTCAAGGACTACAAGATTAAGCACATTGCCGGCGGCGAGCACCACTCTTTGGCCTGCACAGAGAAGGGCCAGCTCCTGACCTGGGGTCGTCTTGATGGTCACCAGGTTGGCATTCCCATCGAGGAGCTTGATGCTGAGAACGTCATCAAGGATGAGAGCCAAAACCCTCGCATCCTGTCTAAGCCTACCATCGTTGAGGGTACGTGAGTCCATTTGCATGCGTTGAATGTTGCTAACTAGTCTCAGATGTCGCGAACTGCGTGTTCGTCGCTGCTGGTGTTGACAACAACATCGCAGTTGACTCCAAGGGCGTTGCTCACTCATGGGGCTTCTCCGCCAACTACCAAACTGGCCAGGGTACAACCGATGACATCGAGACTCCTACAACGATTGACAATAGTGCTGTCAAGGACAAGAAGATTATCTTTGCCGGCGCTGGAGGCCAGTACTCCGTTCTCGGCGGCGTCGCCGATGTCCCCAAGACCAACGGCATGGTCTTCACCTCGAACGGCCAGCCAGCTACCGGAGGCTTCAGGCCCGTTTTCTGAGCAATGGAGTGCGGGAAGCCTCACCCGTGGGGCATGTATCGAAACGAGCGCATGACGACTGCAGATCCAACAGATCACGCATAATGAATGAGTTTGAGGGCCGTCAATAGAAGGGGAAACAGATGGACTTGACGCAAGGATCAAGTCATGGACATATTTCCAGGGTTCCGATATCTTGTTGCTCGCCTCTGTGGCAAGAGCGTCTTTTTTTGCGCAAACGCATGAAATATTTTGGATTTTTGGTCGTCCGGCGAACGGGCTTATAGACATTTCTTCTCATGAGAGCTGCAGTGGGCTTCGGCAAGGCATGGAACGGATGGGAACATAATGAACGGCCTCAAGGAAGTCATTTCATGATACCAAGGGCGACTCAGTTCATCAAAGCCCCGTTTGTTTGGCCTGCGGGAGATGAATTCTCACTGCGTGGCTCTTGTTTGCGAGGCTGAAGAAAAGTCTCTCATTGTAATATTAGGATGGCCCCGCTTTTTCCACACCTTCGACGCTGTTATCATTCGAAGGTATCACGAGGGCTACTCAGCATTGACGCATTTTCAAGCACCGGAAGGGGGAGGCAGGGCATTGGACTATCAAAATTTTATTCTGGCTTCGTCTGAACATGATTATGCTATTGTACAGTGACGTGAATGAAGCGTCTCGCCTGCTGAGCCTCTGATGGCTGACATGCCTCACGCTGTTGTCTTCTGTCTATCCATCCATGACTCCTTTTGGACACCTATGGACTCCTTCGCCCGTTTTGAACATCCCCACTAGAGTTGCAAGGCACCGCTCCCGCATCTGCGCCTCATTCAACAACTTGAGTTTTGTATATGCAGCCCCCCATCCCGTTCTGCTCTCACGCCTTCACCCCAGCAGCAGCCTTGATCAGCGCCCCGCTGCCTCTCGAGCTGAAGATGCCCATGATACCAAAGCCGACGTAGAAGAGCGCGAGCGGGTAGGCCACGAGCCCGCGCATGCCCCTCATCCTGCCGACGGCGCAGAACATGCCGCTGGCGGAGTAGGTGCTCCACAGGATAGCCATGGTGGTCAGGACGATGCCGAGCGGGGTGTCCATGGGCATAGCGATGCCGACGAGGCTGGTGGCGACCATGGGCAGCAGGCAGTAGCCCAGGACGGAGCTGGAGCGGGCGAAGGTGAGGGTGCTGGAGAAGTGGCCGGTGCGCGCGGCGGCGGCCGGGTGGTCGTGGGAGTCGACGGCGCCGGGGTAGCCTGCGCCGCCGTATTGGGGCGCGCCGACGCCGCCTGGGACGGAGGAGGTTGCGGAGGGGTGGACGTCGGTCGGGGTCATGAGGGAGAGGATTACGTGCAGGGAGGTGCTGCCGAGGAGGGCGAGGCCGTAGATGTAGCCGAAGTGGACTTTGCCGGAGAAGAGGAGGAAGGTGCCGAATAGTCTGCGAGGTGAGGTTTGTTAGTTGGCTTGGTCGGATGAGAAGAGGGATGGGATTGTGGTAGGGAGGTGTAGTTACAGGAAGAAGAGGATTGGACCGGCGAGGTCTGAGTCGTCCATTAGGTGTTGGTCGATGCGGCGGAAGGGGTTCAGGACCGCGAGTGTCTACAAGAGGTCATCAGCATTTTCGGGAATTGAAAATACGTAGGGCGAGCGGTTCGAACCTTTGCCTGGATGTGCCCAAAGTTCACGCCTAGCTCCTCCAGCAGGGGCGGCTCCCCGTCGTATCCCTCCGTTGAGAAGGCCGCAAGCCAGCCCGTCCGCAGACCGCCCTGCTCTCCCATGCGCCCGGAGACGCCCGCCGCGCCGCCGAACGCGGCCGCACCACCAAAACCGCCTGCGCCGCCAGCGCCGAACTGCGAGCCGGAGGGCTGGGCTCCGTAGCCGTAGGAGGCCTGTTGTGGGGTTGCGTGGCCGGAGACCTGGGCAGGGGAGTAGGAGGAGGGGTAGAATTGGAGGTTCTGGGCGCCCTGGCCGGGCCCTGGGCCGTAGGATGGTTGTTGGTAGTAGTTTGACATTGTCTTTGTCTTGTGTTGTCGTCAAGTTGCGAATAATGATGCTTTTCCCACCCCCTGTCGATATCGTACCGCGAGGTTTACTGCCCGTGGGTCAGGTTAAAATCGTCTTCGAAAGGGTTTTTGTAGTGGTTTTGGAAGTGGTCGCAAAGGTGGCTGGCTCGAGAGCCTCGTTGCGCCGGAGTGGTTGGCGGTTTTTGCGTGGAGAGGACAGTTTGACACCCGAGCTTGGGGCGGCGGTCGGTGTTGGAGATGTAGCTTCTTTGGAGGTTCAACACACGTCAGGCAGGGCCCAGCTCTGGAGCCAGTGGGTGCCTGGTATGTTAGGCCACAGCGCAGCTTTAGTCAGGCACAGAGCTAGGGCCGTATCGATAGTGTTATCGGATGGCGTTATCGATAAAGCTATCTAATCAGTAATCGGGTTCGCGCGAAGAACATCCGATTTTCAGCATCCCCCTGATGCGCCGAGACCTTGAGATGAACTGCTCATGAACGCTGCTCGTGTCACCTCAACAGCCGATGCTTGTTTCCCCCTTTTTTTGTTTCTAGAAAGGGCCGACGTCACACAACATTATCCAGTTTTCCTGTCACCAACGTTGGTACCGACAACAGACGAAATACCAGAGGGCGCCCAGAGTCTGGGTCGTTCGAATTAGCGTCCCTTCTGCCCTGTGGTTCGCCGTCTGGAACAGGCAAGTGCCTCGTTACAGGGAGGAGTCTGGACTCAAGCCACCCAGCGCATCCCTCAATTCCAATTCCCGAGATTCTGCGGCAGTTTTCTGCTTCCCCAAGCACTCGGATATGGGGCCCCCTTTCCTACCCATCCCGCCGGGCCTTGCAATGAGCAGAGAGTCTGCCACGGCAATGCACACAAATACCGGCAGTGGACTGAGTCTGTCTCCACAGCTCAATGCGGCTTTTCCAAACAAACATCGTGAGATCTGAACCTGGTCCTCCTGCGCAGAAGTCTCGCGTTTCGCCTCAATCGGTCAATCTCCTCCGTTCTCGCAATAAAAGATGCAATCAACACCTTCGGGCACGTTTCCATCGAAAAGACCGACATAGCCCGGCGGCTTTGCTGAATCGCGTGCCAGCTTAATGCGATTAAAGCCCTGGTCGACGTTCCATCGAGTCCGTGTCCGGATGCTCTCCGAGATGGAGGGGACGTGAGATCCTCCAGGCGAGTACAATACTTGCGCGTGTTGTGCTTCGTGGGGACGGCCCGACTGGTTGAAAGTCTTTTTTCGTAAAGGCCTCGCGACTTTTCCGCCTTACGAACCCAGGGGACCCCTCCATCCCGGGCACTCCTCGAATCTCTCGATTGCCGGGATTTCTCTCCCACGGAGATGTCGATGGATCCGCCCTTCTGTGTTTTTTTTCCTTGCGCGGCCAAGCACTCCATCAATGAGGTGCCCTACGGTTGTGGAGTTTTGTTTCCACCAACGGGAGCTCGAGATATTGTTCTTCAACCCCAAATCAAAGACAGGGGGTCCTTCAATGGTGGCCGCAGATAGACTGGCAACGGCCCTTGGGTGCCCTGGGTCCTTGACTTCTGGATAATGAAGCTTGCTCGGTTTAAGGTACAAGCCGAGAGCTGTCAAGGCGAAGGGGGCTCCCTGTTGGCTTCCCGAAGCTTTGTATTTAAGCTTGATGGCAGCCGGCTAACACGGCATGTTTGCTGATCCTTCTTAGTAGTCATTCACAGCTGCAGTCTCTCCTTCTCCTACCTCTTTGGTCTCTTTCACAGCGAACATGGGTCTCTACAAGTTCCTTCTGGCCATCTTGCCGGTCGTGTTGGCTGCCGACATCTATGTCTCGCCCACCGGCTCCGACTCCGCGGCCGGCACCCTCGCGGCGCCCCTGAAGTCGATCCAGAGCGCCGTCGACAAGGCCGTCGCTGGGGACACCATCTACCTCCGCGGCGGCACATACTCGCCCACGACCAACATCAAGATCGCCAAGAGCGGTACATCCGCCAAGCCTTACACCATGACGGCGTACAACGACGAGGCCGTGATCCTTGACGGTGAGGCCCTTCCCGGCACACCCGCCGCGCTGGACGCCTCCCTCGCCAACGCCGACCGCGGCGTGCTGCACATCGAGAAGGCCAACTACTGGAAGTTCTACAAGTTGACCATCATCAACGGCCCGTACGGCGTGTACCTCCGCGACGGCTCCAACAACTACTTTGAGCGCATCGTCACTCACGACAACTACGAGACCGGCTTCCAGATGCAGGGCTCCCTGAGCAACAACCAGGTCGTCTATCTCGACTCCTACCGCAACCGCGACCCCCGCAAGAACGGCGAGAGCGCCGACGGCTTCGCCTGCAAGGAGGGCTCCGGTACGGGCAACATACTCAAGGGTGCCCGTCTCTGGGAGAACGTCGATGACGGTCTCGATCTCTGGTAAGACAAAGCCTCCTCTGATACCTTCCTGGCACGACTAACATGGCACGACAGGGAGTTCAAGTCCCCCGTCACGATCATGGACACCCTCTCCTGGGGCAACGGCGTCAACCGCTGGGGCTTCACCGATTTCCAGGGCGACGGCAACGGCTTCAAGCTGGGCGGCGGCGACGCGGCGGACATTGGCTCCGCGGACCACGTCATCACCAACTGCATCGCCTTCCAGAACGCGGCCAAGGGCTTCACGGACAACAAGAACCCGGGCAACTTCCAGTTCTCGCGCAACACGGCGTGGAACAACGGCGAGGTCGGCTTCCAGACCATCGCGACCAAGTCGACGCTCAAGAGCAACATCGCGAGCGGCAACTCCAAGACGACAGCCAAGAGCGGGCAGACGTCGCTCGTCAGCGGGACGACCAGCAGCGGCAACTCGTGGGACGGCAGCGCGACGTGGTCCGACGCCAGCTTCAAGAGCGTCGACGTCAGCCTCGTCAAGGGCGCGCGCCAGGCGAACGGCAAGATTGCCGCGAGCAACTTCTTGATTCCCACCTCCGGCGCTGCTATCGGTGCTACCACCACCTGGTCTTAAATCCTTGTCCTCGGTCACCGTGATCATTGGCGCGATGCTTTAGAACAGTTCTCTTCTGTACATACTTATTCTGTCGTAAATACTTAGCTAGACTGCCGTTGTGCAGAGTACATAAATCCACCGGTACATACTCTCTGAAAGTCAGTCGCATCAGTGCTGGATTGAAGTGGTACGATTGCCACTGTGCATGAATCGTAGTTTGCCATCAAAGCCGGTAGGCTTAGTCACAGAATTTTGCCGTATATTGAGCTGAGGGCATGGGTAGTTGATGGCCAAGAGACTGGCTTTCGTGTTCAACTTCCAAGAGCTCGGCATGGGACCATGCGTTCATTTGCGTGCCAAAGTTTCTCGGTCGACCTATTGCGTATCAACAGTAGTAACTGACATGAAGTGAGAATAAGCTCATCAGGGCGATATGAAGCCCGTTATCGTAGAAAAGGGGCACGAGCGCAGCGGAGCTTTTTGGTGATGGTCGCAAACTCAAAATTCAGAATCATGTTTATCCACCAGGGCCACCCATCTTGGCCGAGGGCGTTCCCGCCTGTTGGCACCAGCTGGCGAGAATCGCCGCCGTTGTGCAGAATTGTGAATAACCGAGCACAGACGCAGAGGCGAGAAAAAAAAAAAAAAAAAAAGGAACAAAAAAAAAAAAAACAAAGACGAATATATAGTAAAATAAATACAGAAAATAAAAAAAAATAAAAAATAATAAAATAGAAAAATAAAAACAAAT
>JAKMWS010000445.1:0-41852 GCA_025327135.1 Colletotrichum sp. SAR 10_71 | reverse complement strand
CATCTCATCGTCCCGCCATGACATCCCAGATCGAGAACCCCCCGCCCCCCCTCCCGGACGAGGAAGCCCACCTCAAGGCCCTGACGTCCGCCTCCAAGTTCTGGCTCGAGTTCTCCGTCTTCGACGACGGCCTGGACGCCCCGCGCGCCGCGTCCCTCACATCCGCCGCCGCGGGGGCGCACGAGCACTTCCACCGCTTCCCGGACCTGCCCCCGGAGATCCGCCTCAAGATCTGGTCCTACCTCGTCGTCCCCCGCGTCGTGACAGCGTGCTGCTTCGAGCGGGACTCGCGCCTGCCATCCCGCCGCCAGGCCTTCCTCGACCGCTCCGGCGGCGCCTCGAGGGCCGAGGAGCCGGCAAAGGAGGGCGTCGTCTTCAACCCGACGTGCCCCGTCATCCTCCGCGTCTGCCGGGAGTCGCGCGCCCTGGGGCTGGAGCACTACGAGCTCGCCTTCGGGTGGAAGATCTCGGCGCTGCTCAGCGACACGCCCATCGCGCGGCCGCCGCGGGCGTGGTTCAACTTCCGCCTCGACTCGCTGTACCTCGTCGGCGAGCTGGAGGCGTACGACCAGTACGGCTTCAACTCGCCCATGGTCTACTTCCTCAAGCGGGAAGACACCAAGAGGGTCAAGTACGTCGCGTGCGCCTTTGAGGAGCTGCACTACCCGGAGCAGGAGTCCGACCAGATTTTTGGATGCCTGTGGCACGTCGTGGATAGGTTCTCCGGCGCCAGGCGGCTGCTGCTGGCCGTCACGCCGAGGGACGAGGAGGGGATGAAGGGATGTCTCATGCTCAGCACGGATAACGTGATGCAGAAGATCTGGAATGGCTGGATATTGGGCACGACCGTGACGACATCCAGCCTGGCAGACACGCAGATTTTGCTAGTGAGGGAGTGTGACTTGGCGGACGCCATGGCGTCGCATGCTGAGGAGGATGAGAACAAGAAAGCGAGACGGTAAACTCGCAGCATCTTTTGCCTTTTCCTTTTTTGGGGTCACTTCATTGCATGGTCAGGAGTTAAAGCGTTCTTCAATGGGATTTCTTTTGGTGTTGTACAATAGTTTACATGAATAGAGGAGATGTGGTGGTGATGATGCCGCCCGCGTAATGATGATTGAATGAATTGGTATGTCCCGTTACCCCAATAACGCCCTGTTTTCATTGCGCCGTTTATCCCGTTGTCGAATCTCTCATTTTCACTCATCATGTAGTGCTCTCATTCCTTCTTGGCTCAGCCCTTGCAAGCAGGACTCGGGCTGTCATTTCCCCTCCGCATCCCGCCGAGCAGCCAGTCCGTCAGCCCGACGACCTTGGCCCCCACGCCCTTCTCCCAGTCCCCGCTTTCCTGCACCGTCTCGATGGTATGGCTCAGTATCCTTCCCTCGGAGTCGAACTGGAACACGAACAGCCCCGTGAAGGGTTTGTCGCCATCCTTTTCCGTTGCGGCGGCCCCTGCCGTTGTCGTCGTGGCCGAGCCGTTCTTCCCACCGGCGCACCACCTGACGACGAGCTGCTCCGGCACAGCTCCCGAGCGCAAGGGCGCAAAGGGGAGAGGATGCTTCGTCACGCGCTCGGAGATGATGGACAACCGCACATTGCCGACCAGAGGTAGCCTGTTCCAGGCGATCGGGGCGCTCCAAAGAGCGGCTGTATAGGCTACCCTCCCGGAGACGGTTGGCAGGTGAGGATGCGTCGTCGGAAACAGGTGGAGGGAGATGTTGGGTGCGAGGATCTCCTGGGGGAGGGGTGACTGGAGGACTTTGGGGAGGTGTTCTTGTAGGACGCGCAATGCTGTTTTTACCTCGTATTAGTCTTCTCCTCATTCATTCGTTACGCAGTATAGTTTGGACGTACTCTTGCCTAGATTGGCATTGTTTTCGTTACCGGGATTCTTCCCCGGCTTCCCACCGTCGGCTAGCACCGTGTTGGAGGGGTTGAAGTAGCGCTTCGGGAGCTCGCCCTCCTTCGTCCTCTGGCGCGCAAGAACGAATGGAGGGGGAGGCGGGGACGGGGCTGTTGCGGTCGCTGCCACCGCGGCTGCCGCAGCGACGGTAGCAACGGCGGTCGAGGGATGCGTCGGGACGTTCGGCGTGTGCAGCGAAGTGCTCGTGGGGTTTGCGCAGGAGGACCAGAGCTGTGAGGTCAGCGGAGACGCCGCGGCGGCGCGCACGCCTGAAGGTGCCGATGTAAGACGCAAGGCGGCCATGGGACCTGAAGGGCAGTTATCATGAAACAAGACTGATATGCATTGAAGTAGCGAAGCAGCAAAAGAAAGCGATGACAGCGACGCAGCAGGGCAGGCGGAAAGAATGATGTCAGGAAGAATGCGGAGGATGGAACAGGCGGAGATAATTTTTGTAGGGGTGGGCAGCAACGCAGGCCAAGCTACTCAAGGTAGCTCTGGAAGGCCCGTGGCCAAGGAAGGTTATCCTTTACCTTAGGTAGGTAGCTAGCCGGGGTTGCGGAGAGGGCCCCGCATGCCCGGCTGGACACCCCGCCCCACCTCGACATCGGATCGGAGACGACATCCGACTTCCATGAAGATTCGAGAACATCACGGTCGCGGGATGTTGTGGGAAATCTTATTCTCATTGTATTGATGTTGCTCATATTCTGTCTATTCTTTTGTGGGACCAACGCTACCAAGTAGGCAAAACTCCGATGACCATGGGCAAATGTGATACACTTCAGGTAATATACACGTCGTGCCTTTTCTCACCTCGGGTGAGGGAACTCGTCCGCAAGCTGCAACCGCACACCGACGTTCATACTGATCAGCTCCTGAACCAGAAGCTTCGCAGCATAAGGCATCGTCATTTGTGTCACCTCCCTGGTGCTCTTGCAGGTGTGGCAGTAACCCTTGTAACCGAACAGGCCGCACTGCTGGCAAATGTCGAGCTGGGTTCCGTCGGAACTAATCATCAGACGTTCCAGAAGCAGCTGAGAAGCACCGTACGCGATCAAACAATCACGCTCCATCTCTCCCAGACGAAGACCACCGTCTCGGGAACGACCTTCTGTAGGCTGGCGAGTGAGGATGGCTCTGGGACCACGCGAACGCGAGTGCATCTTGTCCTGCACCATGTGCTTCAGACGCTGGTAGTAGATGGGGCCGTTGAAAATGTAGGCCTCCAGCGGCTCTCCTGTGATACCCGAGGTGAAGTAGTCCTTGCCTTCCCATGAGAAGCCATGATCCACCAATGCAGCACTCATCTGCTCCAAGGGGTGGGAGCGGAAAGCGTCACCAAAACCATAGTCCTTGCGTCCATCCAACACAGACGCCTTGCCCGTCAGGCACTCGAGAAGCTTGCCGACAGTCATTCGAGAGGGGAAACCGTGAGGGTTCATGATAATGTCGGGAACCAGACCTGTGTCGGAGAATGGCAGGTCCTCCTGGTCCACAATGATACCGACGACTCCCTTCTGCCCGTGACGAGACGAGAACTTGTCACCAAGCTCGGGTCGTCTTGTTTGTCGGGTTTGGACCTTGACAACCATCGTCTCTCTTTCGGTGTGAGACACCATGACCTTGTCGATGTACGCAGGGTCAGCTATTCTGTAGGAGATGGACGAGTCGCGGAACTCGCTAGGACCACGATCCATCCCGATGCCGGTCGATCCCGTGTCAAGAGGGGTCTCTTTCTTGATCATGGTCTCACCCGAGTTGATCTTGTAGCCAACAATCGCCAGACCGTCGTCATCGAGAGCCTCGTGCTTCTTTGTGCGACCATTCTCGTCATTAACGGGGTCTCCAATTCGCTCGCGACGTCCGTTAGGGTATTTCTGCAACTCGGCGGTGTACTTGCGGAAAACCTGGCAGCGTCCAAAACCACGATCGCAAGACGCCTTGTTCAACACCAACGCGTCCTCAATATCATAGCCAGAGTACGACATGACAATAACAGTCGCATTCTGTCCTGCGGGAAGCTTGTCGTAGTTGACCAATTGGATGGTTTTGGAAATGACCATGGGCCTTTGAGGGTAGACCAAGGTGTACAGAAGGGTATCAATGCGGTTGAACTGGTTATATGCAATAGCTCCAATGGCTTGCTTACCCATGGCGCATTGATATGTGTTTCTGGGGGACTGGTTGTGGTGAGGGAAGGGAATAAGACCGGCAACGGCACCGAGAACCGTAAAAGGCTCGATTTCCATATGAGTCGTGGTCATGGTAACGTCTGTTTCGTAGAGAGCAACAAGCGTGTCGTTCTCCTCGTTTACATCGAGATATTCGACAATGCCGTGTGTCAAGAAGTCGTCAAATGTCGCCTTGCCCAGTTGAAGAAGCTTGAGATGCTCTGCCTTCAGCTTGGGCTTACCGTTCTTGACGATAATGTACGGCCGGCAAATACGTCCTTCGTCAGTGGCGATGTGAACTGCGTTGAAATGGTTGTTGATGTGGATGCTAACGAAAGGAGAGATCCAGCCTCGCCTCCTCATCGTTCTGAACTTGCCAGCAAATCGCTTCGGGTATCTGGTCAGGGCGAATGGTGTTCCGTTGATGTGGATAACGAAGGACCCTTCGCGATGCATCTCGCCACCGGAAAAGTTTCTGATGGGCTCAACGCCAGCATCCAGCGTAAAGACCCATCGTTTCACGGGTTCCTCCTCGACATTGGTCGTGATATGTGTCATGAGCGCCAAGTTCTTCACCAAACCACAAGCTTCACCTTCTGGTGTATCCGAAGTACACAGCATACCCCATTGAGAGGGCTGAAGTGCACGGGGACCAGAAACTTTGCGGGTCTTTTCAAACTGACTGCTGATACGAGTCATCATACCAAGTGCGCTGATGTAGCTGAGACGACTGAGTACGTGGGTGACTCCAGCCCGGTTCATGTTGAAACGCTTGACAGTCCAGTTGCCCGTTTGGATGGCGCGGTTGATGCCCTGCCCAATCATGTTGGCATGGTTGCTAATCATGTTGACGGCGTCAAGCGGAACAGCTCGATTGTCCTTCTTGAGGACCTTGTCGATGCTGCTCTTGACGTTTCCGCAGAATTGCTTGAACAAATCTTCGAATAGCAGAGATAGCAGTTGACCAGCCAACTCAAGTCGCTTGTTTCCAACGAAGTCTCGGTCGTCAACGAGGCTGAGGTTGCTCTGCGCCATGAGAACACGTCGCGTCATGAATGCAACGTACACTGCCTTGGGGTAGAAGTCCAGCCCCTCGATGGGAACGTGGGCGATGATGAGGTTCGCCAGAGCGTCGAGAGCCTCTTCGACGTGATTTCGCCGGACTTGCGCAGAGAACGGCACTCTGCTCTTGCCCATCTTCACCCTCGCGCCGATGTACTCGAGAGCTTGCTGCTGGGTGTAGACTCCAACCTTGGTCGCCTCTTCAAACTGTACAAGAAATTCGTCTTGGTACTTGCCATTGTCTCCGGCGACGAGCTGCATAATCTCATAGTCGGAGAGACCTCCTAAAGCCTTCAGGATGATGACGATTGGGATACCTTCTACCAAAATGTTGGCAGTCAGAAGGATGCGGTCCTTCTTCAGCGTGACGTACGTCTTAGATTTGCGCTCGTGAGTAGAACTGGTGACGGAGGCGGTGATGATGTTGTTCTTCTCATCGGCTTCGACGATGACTCTGTTCTTGCTGAGCTGCTCCTGAATAAGAATGACCTTCTCCGTTCCATTGATAATGAAGTAGCCACCGGGATCAAGAGGACATTCATTCATGCGAGACATCTCGGCGTTGGTAGCACCGCCGAGGCGGCATATGGAACTCTTCAACATGACAGGCAAGCGGCCTAGGGGAACGTTCTTGCGCACAATCTTGGACTTGTCGCGAATGTAGGCGATGTCAACCATGATGGGAGCGGCGTATGTCATGTCGCGCAGGCGACATTCCATTGGTGTGACCTCATTCTGCGCTCTGATGTCGTTGAAGTCGACACGACTGGGCTTCTCAACCCTGATATCAGTGAACCTAAGAAATTGGTCAGCGCAGTCCACGGTGTGAAGTTGAGATGAGGGCGGTGTTGGTGTTGACGGTACATACTCAAGCCAGAAGGAGCTGTTAACATCGCTGCGAATGATGCGGTTGGCACGAACAATCTCCTTGATTTCGTTTTCGACAAAGAAGTTGTACGAGTCAATGTGCTGCTTGACGAGACCCTTGACCTTGAGGAAGGCGGGCAAAAGCTGGAATTTGTCTTCCTTGGTGGAGATGGGATCTGTGAGCTTCTTTCCGTTGTAGAACGGCTCCAGTAGAGCCTCGAAGCCGTCGTCTTGCATGTTGAATGTCACCGTCGACTGCACGTAAACATCATGTGTGGGCGACGTTGATATCGCGTTGTATGACTACCGCAGAAGAATTTTGAGGCGTCGAGAGCTCGAGTCACCTTGGTGAGAATTCGAGGAAGGTGGCGGGCAGCAGCAAAAAAGTTTGGCCCCGCGATACCGGGTGCTGCCAGCTGCCCCATCAGATGGGACGGGACCGCGACGGCAAGACGCGCCGCAGACATCAATGCTGCTGACTGTCCGAGTGAGTATTTTCTTATCGCAAATCGCGTCACGTGCCGATAATAGAGCAGGAGACCCACCCTTCCACCTCAGCACGTTCCTCACCGAGGTGAGCCACGAGCTCAGCCGGGAAAGAGGCTGGAAATGGCCGTGGCACCACCGTTGGAGCGCTTGAATTTACTTTCCAGCCTAAGGTTATCAGGCTGTTCATCCCAACCTCTTGGACTGGTTCCTGGACTAGCCGGGGCACAGTTGACTCAGGCACGCTGCACCGAGAAAGTTGATTAATACTGTCAAAACATATCATGGAAGGTTCCATAGTGGTATGATACTCCAGGGAATGGTCGTTGAGAAATTGCCAAGTCATCTCTCAATCGCTTCACCGGTGGGCTCAGTTTCTCCGGTCCTCAAGTCTGGGTCGAGCCGTGACAGCAATGGTCATCCAGGAGGTAAACGGCAGAGAGGACTTTGGGGGTCCCGCTCCATACTGTGCGCATCGTGCATCCATCGTGCATCGCAGTAGAGCAGGCTCGGAATGACCAACATGGCGCACGTCTTATTAATTGACTGACAAAGTGGATATCCGCGAACGCGCGACTTTGCATGCCTCTCTCATTACCTAGTCCCAATGAAGATTCTGCCAGATCTAGAAGTAATCCGTTTCACGCAAGCACTCAAACACTTGTTGATAAAGGGTAAGGCATTTTGACAAGGTCTCTTGCCTCAAGCGGTTGACGATGCTAGCAAGGGGTGGGGGTTCCTCACTTTTACAGGGCCTCTCGTAGGTGGGAAAGCCGAGCCAACAAGGGGGGATGGCAGCAAGATGGTGACAGTGCCCTGGGCGCTTGCTGCAAGCCCCGCCATCCAGCATCTTTCCTCTCTACCTCATACTTTACCCCTCCCACTCTGCTCGGACGACAAGCCTGTCTTCGTCACCCCTCACTTAAGCCATTCCCTTGGAATGCGCCTGTCTAATTGATTCTTCGCATTTGCCGCTATTAGCGCAGAGACACATTGGAATGACGAGCACGCTCTTGAACACAGCAGAAAGGCTCACCCGCAAACAAAGACAAGCGTCAATCAATGCCATTGTTGCCTTGGCTCGCCTCCAACGGCCCCTACCGGCCGCTGGCCTCTGACATCCGCCGCCCTGAGTCTGTCGTCACACAGCAAGGGATCAGAATGCTCCCCGCAGGGTTTCCTTTTGTACGACCCGCAGCAGATGTGATGCAGCAGCGGCAGCGCCGTCTGCGTGTTGCGTTGGCAGAGGAGAATAAGTGTGGCAAGTAGAGTCGCGTCGCTGTCCATCACCGCAATCGCAATCGCCCCCTCTTCGTCTCCAGATATCAGGTCCTGATCGGTTAGGTGGTGAAGCTGCCCCGCGACGACGATGCATCTCCTTCGCATCTAAGCCACTGCATGTCACTTTATTGCACCAACCATACACTGGACAATCACATCGGGGGGCGCAAAGCCAAAATACAAAACAAGAGGAACGTTTGACACCCTCGGCATGTTGGCGAACAAGAAACTGATTAGATCATTTGCTGTGGCGTACTGCCGGCCGTCACCAAAGGTACCATTGACCTGGATACTATCGTTCACCCTCAGCGTCGACTTCTGGCCAGGGTTGCCAACTATGATGCAACAAGCCAACACCGCGAGTCACGATCTGCGGCCCCAAACTCTGCGGCGCACCGAGGGTCCAACCTCTTCCTCTAGGTACAACTGGAGAGGGACCCTGCCGCTGAGCAAGCGCTGGGGTATCGCGACACGGGTGACGATTGAACCAGAGCCTAGGGCTTTGCCGCTTTTGCCTGATGGAGCCTTTCATCAGCGACTAAGGGACTGACGCTCGAAAAAGGGGTGGCGAGGGAATATTCGAGCTAAATGATCGTCAAGCCGATTTTCCTCAAACTAGCGCAGGAAGTGGCAGATGGAACATTGCCCAGCGATTCTAGCCCATCACCTATGCCATTTTTGCCTACACTGCAAGACTGGCATCCGTCAGCCGGCATGCTGCAAGTGACATGGGACGACAGCCAGGCCCCTCCGCGATCAGAGCCAGCGGCTTGAGAGCTTGAGAGCAGCGCTTTTCGACTGCCTGCAGTCAACTTCTTCTACATGTCCACCAGGCGAGCTCGGTACAAAGCGAATACCTCTTCACGCCTGCTCCAGGGTCGATCTGGAAAAGTCACTGCAGTCCGAGTCTGGAGTCTGGTCACTTTCCACACCAATCCCGCTGCCCACGCCTGCTTTGTCGCAGACTCGCAGACAGTCCACTCAATGCGGGCCTCAAAAGTCGGTGTAGAACGGAGCCGCTACAAGCCTCCGAACGCCCATGCCTGCAGCCCAACAAATCAGTACTTTGCACTGCTATTTTCACCTTGAGACAGGTGACTCCAAGGCTACACAGACAAGGCCTCGGCGGCATTATGACGAAGTCTCTGGGTCTTTTGCCCCCAAAGCATGGGTCGTGACAAGCCTGCTGTCGTGTGGGAAGTGGGAAGATGCAAGTCACTTCGCAACCCTCCCAAGCCCACCGGCCACGACCCAAGATGCTGCCGCATCGAAAGGCCTGTCCCGCGGTAGCAAACGCGCCCAAATCGCGGGGCAGACCACGCAGGTCTTTGAACAGCCCATTGTTATTAGACTTGTGCTGAGGATGAGGCTGCATGGCTACACCAGCCGGTCGTCTCTTAACTCTCGCGAGACCGCCTCCATCCGGAGACTTCAAGAATTAGCTCCAATCCACAATTCTTAGCCTCATGTATGTACTGACGGGCAGGGAGTGTTTTGCATGCAGACTTGGCCGTTGGTTGCCCGCTGCGATGCATGTCACCTCGGAGTTGGAAACTCAGGCATTGGAAACTCAAGCGATGCTCGAGAAGATACTTCCTCGTACAAGCGGCTGGTGCTCGTGCGCTACCCAGCCCAGGCGGAATCGCAGGTCGGGAAGACCCTGTTCATCTGCCAGCGAGTTTGCGAACAAAAACAGAAGTGGGAAAACAGCAGTTGGAATGCGTTGGAGTATGGCGATGGCAAGGCAAGGGTGAACCTTCTTCTCAAGCTGGAGCAATCTCCTGAAGCCCCGCGCCGCAGCTCAGCGACGGCGGGTTGCAACCCAGTGCCGGTTTGCGATGTAGGAACGTTGCGGAATGGTCTCCTTGGGACCAAGTTGTCGATGAGCGGACCAATTGGATCAAATATCACCTCTCAAGACCGACTTGTGCCCGCGAGGTCTGGTATGCGGCCCAGGTATCTCTGCTTCTGGTGTCATGATATTCAAGTACTTGGGGTTCCGGTCGTTGTCATCTTGGCAGAGACTAGCTGGATGGGTGTGTCATTGTCGACTTTGCACTACTACACACAACGCAGGAATCACTCTACTAACTGTTCGTTGTTGACAGAGCAAACCAATGACAGGGCTTGGAGCGGCAAACGAAACTCGTCGTTCACATACCCATGCGCGCATCTCGCCCTTGGGCAGCCCCGGTCTGTCCACTCGATCAGGCAGATCTTCGATAGCCGTGGCACGGACATGGGCTGCTCTGTGGTGTACAGTCGAATTTTGGATGACTGGCTGTTACGAGCGAGATACTCCTTTTGGTGGATATATCGAACCAACTCAAGAATGCAAAAGAGGCTGGCAGAATCCCCAACTCTTCTAGATGCATTTTTTTCTTCTCATGTTCCCCATCCGGGGGAGTGTGTTGTCACCCACACAGGGTTATCCAAGTCCCGAAGGCAATGCGACGCAGGCTGTGCGTGGCACACAGACACCGTCGCTAGACCTGTTGTCAATAGCAAGCTACGAAAAGACAGCGAACAGGCTGTGGCTACACCGCCTGAGAGACATGCGAATCCTTGGTTTTGGAGGTTGCTTTGCACCGAGAAGGAGAGGCAGAACGACAAACCACGAGCAGGGTAATCCCCAAAGCGACGAGCCCTACTTCGCAGATTGCCAATTCGACAAGAGTCAAGCACCAAAATGAAGAAGAGCGGTGACAATCTCGTCGAGACTGACCGGAAAACAACGTGGAAACGCAAACACGCCCTTGAACTATGCGGATCTCGGGCCTCCTGTCAGACCGAGATAGAGTTTGCGATGCACTGACAAAAAGGCCATACTGGTGGTGGTCAACTCTCAGTCCCTCTCTCTCTTTGAGGTTGACAAGCGTCGATGGTGGGCCAGCCGCTGCATGTTGCTATGGGGAGACGGCGCCCCTGACAGGAAAGCGGAAGGAGAACATCGACTGGGCCTAGTACGGAGGTCCTCCGACCTCCGACCTGCTAGACTCGGCGGCTTCTCTGGCTGTTAGTGCACCAGCCCCTCAGCAATACCAAGGCAGAGGATGGGAGGGGATGAGGGGGTAAGAAAAAAGACGAAGGGGACGGAGGGGTGGAAGCGAGGTGACTGGGTTTGCTCGCCATTGACATCGATTTCGCAGAGGTTCAAAGTCAGATGCCTACGAAAGGAGTTAAGAGCTACGTTACGTGTGAGCCTGATTCGCAGTTTCTGTCGGTATAGCTATCGGTACCGACAAGACAGCATTCAGAGCAAGGCAACAAGATAGAACTAGATCTCTTCCGCAACTCCCATCATAGACTTGTGTACCTGAAAGGTATCCGAGATCAAGTCACTAGTGCAACCACACATGTTCGCCCTCCTGCGCGCCGGTCCTGCTGCGGTAGCGGGACGGTTTGGACAGGGTACCTGGGCGGCGTACCTTGTCTCCCACTGGCTGTCTTACTCTTCTGGGAATGATGAAAAGGCATGCCAAAACTGCCCGCGCTGCGTCAGGATACCATCCCACACCAGATACCCAGCATCTACCACTGCCACATGCGCGCAACACCGCGGCCACTGCATATGAAATTGTGCCGGTGCTGTTCACACTTTGTACCTGCTCTGGGTGCCCGCAACCTTGGCTCCAACCTGGACAGGTACGGCGGCACTCGACCTGTTGGATGCTGCGCGGACCAAGACAGGGCAGGGTGTCGTAACGCAACCCGCAACGTGCTGCCAGGTACTTTGGCTGCTTGCCTGGCAGGTAGGTACCTCAAACCCGTGCTCTCTCTACCTACGAATAGCCTGCAGTGAGGAAGGCTAGGGCAGCTTTGGGCATTTGAGAGCTCAGGAGAGTGGAGGAGGGGGAGGGGAGGGGGGGAAGTTGCCAGGTCCCTTGGGCGCCCCTCCCCCCGGCCGCGCTACCCCTCGCCCCCCGCGCCGCCCCCCCCCCCCCCCCGGCCCCCCCCCCCCCCCCAAGTTGCCAGGTCCCTTGGGCCCCCAGCCCCAGGTCCAGCGGCAGCAATATGGAGAGCGAGCGAGTGAGCGGGCGAGTGAGATGCTGTGGTTCCTCTCTATGGTTCCTCTTTGCGATGGTGGCCCCGTCAAAACCCCTTCACCCCCGTCGACGGCGCAGGGGTATCTTGGGCCGCTGGCTGGCCTGCCACGCCCTCTCGACCGTGCTTCTCTCCCACACCCAAAAACGATACATTACCTTCTTATGCTCCAAACCTGTCGCTCTCGTCTCTTCCCACGTACGTCGGGTTTCTTGTCCAGTCTCTTCTCTGTACACCATCTTGTGTGTCCGTGTATTTCAAACCCTCTCCAGACTGCCGCTCCTGGCTCTCCAGGGCGCGACGTGTGAGACTTATATCCCGAGTGTATACTCTGTTCCGACGCGGGCAAGAAGAAAAAGGTGAGTCCCTGGTCCATTTACTTACTGTCTTTATGCGTTCGCAATCCTGCATCCTGCGCGTTGAGGGAGCAATTTCGCGACATGGCGGCAAGAAACACATCTACACACAGAGAGAAAGACAGAGAGACAGAAACGTTTCTGTCCTCTCTTCAGTGCCAGCAGGCCATTGCAACGGCACTTCACCTGGACGGGGGGGCTTTCAGATGCGCAGCCAAACCCGACTCAAGCACCCGCAAAGCCATATCGCATCTCGGCACGGCTGGGGGTTGTTGCTTGACAGACATGAGAAGAACGAGGTAGGGGTGCGCGGAGGACGACGAAGAAGCAAGGACTGGGACGGTTTCGGTTTGCGATTCGAAGAGACACACCAGAGGAGACGGGAGCTGCAAGGCGAGACATTGGGGTCTCACGCTGCTTAGCCTTCTCCAAGCGCTCTCTGCTGGGCTTGACGTTGGTTTTTCCCCTGCGGCCCTGGATGTCGTTCATCCTCACGGTCGTCTTTCAGGGCTTCACCGACTACCGCCCGCTTTTGGAGAAGGCCAAAAAGCAACCCCCCTGACCAGCAACCAACCCAACCCGACCTGGAAACCTTACGCAGTCCCGTCACTTTTAGTTCGCCAGATCCGCACCCCGCCTCCGATTTTCCTTGTTTTCAAATTCGCCAAACCATCGCTCTGTTCTGTGTTTCTTGTCGTCGTGGGCTGCGATCTCCAACTCAGATTCGCAGCAGCCTGCAGCGTTCTCGTTTCTCAATCCAGTTTCTCCATGTATTTGTTGCTGACCGCCGGCTGTACTTAATGCCAGCAGTAATATAGAACGCCATCGCCACTTGGCCCCTTCGTGTACGAGTTGGAGTAAACCGGACGGCCACATGGACGACCTGCGATTTCGATCCCAACAGCCCCCGCGTAACGAGCCCACGATGAATACGCTTGTCTCACCTCCGCGGAACGGCAGCCGCATGCCCCAGCCTGTTCAGGCCCACGATGGGCGCGGCGCTCTGCCCCGCCGCTTCACCACCGATTCGGGGCGTGTACCAACATTGTCGTCTATTACCAACCAGCGCGGCCCTGAGATGGGCAATGATTACAATGTACGTCGTCATCTCTGTGCATGGCACTCGCAGTATTCGCGGATCTGCCATTGCGATGCCCCTGTTGCCATCGCATCCGTCGGTGCACAAGGTAGACTTGGGCTGACAAGTGAATTAACAGACTTTGCACAAGGTTCAATTGGTTCGTGGACCTCCCCTCCCGCCCCGTTTCCGCGACGGAAAGCGGCAGCCCGATGACGGCGCGATGCTGCATTCGACCGGTGGCGATACTAATTGTCGGGCCAGATTGAGAAGAAAAAGCTCGAATACGAAAGACTCCGAGAGCAGAGACGCCGATTCGAACTCGAGATGCAGAAGCTGGAGCAGGCGCAGCGGCGCGAGGAGATGGAGCTTGCCAAGATGCAGGATGACCTGCGCCAGGGTCACCAGTCGGAACCGACGACGCCTCCTGAATACCACGAGTCGTCTGGCTTCCCCACGATGTTCTCACGCCCGAACCGTTACTCGACGTCCAGCCTGACCTCTCCCCCGGGCCTGTTCAACCGTCCCGGCCGCTCGGGATCGCAGCTCACCTCTCCTCAAGCGACTCTGATGCAGCAGTCTCGCTTCAGCTTTGATGAGCATCTCCCGTCCCGGTCCGTTCCCGGCTCTCGAAGAAACAGCGACGAAGACGAGAAGGAGGAAGCTGTGCGTCAGGACCCGACCAGCCATCGGTCCTCTAATGCGTAAGTGCTGTAATCCGTGCATGTGTTTGTTTTCTTGGACAAGTCGTAAGTATGAAAATCTGGAGTTCCGAGGGCTCTTGCCATTTGCTGCGCAGAGAGATACTAGTTGTGTTGTGTGGGCGGGCGAGTGGTGCAGTCGACTTATCGTCTTTGGCTGCTTTGGAAGAGCTCTTGCGACTCAAGGGTGTAGTGGATCGCTTCCTTCCTGCAGTTGCTCTACTCTCAGTTCTCTGGCCTCCACAACACAAAAACTCAGGATCCGTCTTTGAAAAACCTCGACTCATCACATCAACCCTCGAGGTCCCCCACCACCACCTCACACCTTCTTCACAACGAACGCTCCACCGGGCTTTTAGGTTCTTTACCTCACCCAACCTGGCGACTTTGTGAACAACCCTTTCACTTCCACTACCAGCCTTCACAACCAAAGTTGCGCGCCTGCCTATTGTCCACCTGCGCGCCTCGCAACTACCTTTCCAACTACTTATCGTTCCCAACTACAACTTTCGCGCCTACCTTTCGACTATTAATTCTCGATCGCGCCTCCTACCAATTCTTCAACCCGTTCAAACTCATCGCTCCAAATTCACTTCACGATCAATAGCTTCCTTTCAGTCGGGATTCCAAAGCTATTTCAAGAGCTTTTGTTTCTCCAGATTTTCTCACTTGTTTCTAAACGAAACAACTCGACTTGTCCAAGAAACTGACCACAGGCATCTTCAACTCTTGGGCAATGGCTGACTCTCAACCTTCTGACAACAGCTACAACCGCTACTCCATGCCTGTCACCAGATCTCGCACTGGCTTGTACGGCTCTGACCTCGACCAAACCGGCACTGCTCGATTCCTCTTCGGCGAGGAGGACGCTTCTGGCGAGCACAAGTACGGACACGGCACTGACGACAACTTCCCTACGCTGGTGCGCCGCGACGACCAAATGGTAAGTCTCACTCTGGTTTGCTCTGTTATTTTGCTCTTTCCCAAATCAATCCATCATCGAGTTGCCCCCCAAAGCAAGTAGCAAGCCAGTGTGCCTGATTGGCCCCTGCCCTGGTCATGATTGGCTAGTGAGTTAAGTGAGGTTGAAATAGCATCGGGAAGGAGCGAGCAGCAAGCAAGCAACCGCCGCAGCTTCCCAATCTCAGCTTGATTCATCCCATTCACCCCGCCCGCCTCTCCTTCCACTTCCACTTGCACCTCTCCTTGCCTTTTTCCTCTCGGAAAATTTCTTTCTCAAAAAGATTTTTTTCACCTCACGCACCTTCCCGTCCTCTGTTTGTTTACAGTAAACACTCGCTCTCCCTCGTCACCTCCCTCCCCTTCACCTCAAGGTCGGAGTTTTGCAAGAACATCACCTCGTTGTCGACACACAGACTTCGTTACAACACAAATTGTCAATATCTGTTCAGCGTTGACATTGTTTGGTCGTGTAGCTCTCTGCATCCTCCGCTGCCCTTGATCTTGCCCTCTCTCCTTCGCCTGCCCCCGACGCGCCTCCTACGAACGGTTGGGGCCATATTAACCGTCATCGAACTCAACAGAGCTTGTCTGCTATCAACACGTCTTCGCTCAACGGAGCCGCTTCATCTGGCGAAATCAGCAACAGAGCCAACGCCCGTCACTCGCTCGACCTCAAGTTCTACCCGGACGCTCCTACCGACAACCAGAACTCCGTTGTCTCGCCGACCAACCACATGATGGCCACCCCTCCCAAGTTGCAGAGCTCCTTCTCTGCCAACGACATCCCTACCGTCAAGAGCACCAACAACGCTTCTGTGACCAACAACCACGCCCAGCAGCACTTTCACAACCACAACGCCAGCATTGGTCGCATTCCTGCCGGTGCTGTTCCGGGTCGTCACAGTCGCGAGCTGTCCAGCGACAACAACATGGGCGGTCCCCGTGAGCAGCCCGGTCATTTCCCCTCCATTCAGTCTGCTCTTCAGGCGAATGCCGCTCCTTTCGGCCCTGGTGCTCCGGGTCCAGGCTTCCCCCACACCTCTCAGGGCAACCAAGCTCCTAACGTTGCTCCGACTGCCGGACCCAACAACACCTACGGCAACTTCTATCCCAACGGCTACGTCTCCCCGAGCAACCCCGGCCCTGCTGGTCCTCCTGGCCCTCCCACCTCTGGTCCTGGACATTACGGCATGCCTCCTCTCTTGGCCATGGGCATGCAGAACATGAACCTCGGCGGCAACAATATGTACCCCGCCCAGAACTATGCTGGTTATGGCGCTCTCTACAACCCGCAGCATCAGCCTCGCGACAGCCAGGCTCGAGTTATCCAGCATCGCCGCCAGATGGATAACGAGGGTACGTTTTCTCATAACGTATCTTGTCCTGACCTGTCATGCTAACTAGTTCCAGCCATGTCACGCTACAACGGCCTCGCGCTCGAGAACGTGGGCGGTCAGATTTACGATCTCTGCAAGGACCAGCACGGCTGCCGCTATCTGCAAAAGAAGCTCGAGGAGCGCAACCCGGAGCAGGTCCACATGATCTGGCTTGAGACCAACCAGCATGTCATTGAACTTATGACCGACCCCTTTGGCAATTACCTCTGCCAGAAGCTCTTGGAGTACTGCAATGACGACGAGCGCACCGTCCTGATTCAGAATGCCGCGGCCGACATGGTTCGCATTGCTCTCAACCAGCACGGCACTCGCGCCCTGCAGAAGATGATTGAATTCGTCACCACCTCCACCCAGATCGAGATGATCATCAATGCCCTGCGCTACCAGGTTGTCGAGCTTATTCAGGACCTCAACGGCAACCACGTCATTCAGAAGTGTCTTAACAAGCTCAGTGCCAAGGACGCGCAGTTCATCTTCGATGCTGTCGGTACCAACTGCGTTGACGTCGGTACTCACCGTCACGGCTGCTGTGTCCTCCAGCGCTGCATTGACCATGCCTCTGGCGACCAGAAGGTCTGGCTCATTTCCAAGATCACCGAGCACGCCCCGATTCTGGTTCAGGATCCCTTTGGCAACTATGTGGTCCAGTACATCATCGACCTCAACGAGCCTTCCTTCACTGAGCCTATCGTCCGCATGTTCAAGAACCGCATTGGTCAGCTGTCTCGCCACAAGTTCAGCTCCAACGTCATTGAGAAGTGCTTGCGCTGCTCCCAGGAGCCGTCTCGTGACATGATCGTCGAGGAGCTCCTTACTCCTGGTGAGATTGAGCGTCTGCTCCGCGACTCTTACGCGAACTATGTCATTCAGACCGCCCTCGAGTATGCGACCCCCCACAGCAAGTTCCGTCTTGTCGATGCCATTCGGCCCATCCTGCCGTCTATTCGCTCCACCCCCTACGGACGTCGCATTCAGGCCAAGATTCAGGCTTTCGAGGGTCGCAGCAGTGCTACCTCCAGCGGCCAGACTACTCCTGCGGACGCCAGCCAGGGCCAGATTGCTCTTCGCCCCAGTCACAACCGTGCCATGTCCAACACCACCTCTGTCATCGCTCCTGGTGGAGGCTTCGGCAACGGTCTGAACGGCGGTCTGAACGGCGGCATGGCCCCTCGCGGCGCGCAGGCCAGCTACCCCACGCCCGCCAACATTACTGTGCCTCCCCCGGCTCCTCCTCAGAACCAGCGCATGCAGCAGTACGGCTACAACCAGCAGCCGCGTACCATGGGAAACGGTCCTGCTGACGCTGGCGCCGGCGGCGAGACCCAGTGGCTGTAATTGTACATAACGCGTTGTCGACGTGGGATTCCACTTCTAATGGCATGAAATGTGATGCGGGCACTCGACGACGAATCTCATGGGCGGCATGATGCTTTCCGCAACGGTCTTCTTTCGAACACAGCACGGCGACGACGCAGCAACGACTTGACGATCACTTTTCCTTCACTGTCTGTGCAAACATCAAAAAATCAACCCCCACCAACATACAAATCGCAACCCACAACCACCTCTTCATCCGTCAAGCACGGCGGGCTTGCATCTGGTTGCAAGACCTGCTTTGTGTGTACACTATGGATTCGGGCAGCGAATGCCAACGGCATTCGCAGCACAAACACAAGAATCGCATTCTGCTTCTCGGCAGCCGTCACCAGATCAGACGGAGCCTTCAATAGGCTTGTACTTGACGCGGACATCGACATAGACGAACGTTTTTTTCCTATTCTCTTTCTTGTGTTTTTGTTTGCGGTTTTTTTCTTCTTCACTTCGATTCGTTACGCTCGCTTTCCAGGTATCATCAACTTGGATCACGATTGGATCGGACTTACGACGACATCGGCTTAATTTCCAACACGACATGCCATAACGAAGCTGATCATGAGACGCAACGACACGTTTATGGCGTCAGCTCTCATTCTTGTGAAGGATCTCCATTTCGTTCTGTCAGCGAGTCTGGAGGCTACTCAGGATGATACTGGAGCAGCCTGACTGCGTATGCATTGCACAGAGGCGAGCTTTGAGACATGATAGCATCGGAGGGGGCAGTCTTTTTTTTCTCTCTTATCGCAGCGCTTTGCGCATCGCGCCTCTCATTCTCGGCATGTGCTACCGATACTCTCATGGCTATTCTGATTGGGAGGACGATTTTGGCAAGAATGGTGGACATGGGCTCTCACATATCAAAGGGGGTTATCTGAGACGGGATAGAGCGAACTTTAGCGATTGGGGAGGGCTTTCTTGTGTGTGTAAGAGAACTCTAGGGATGAAAATTGGCGTTACTTTGCATTTCGGTCGGCGGGGATGATGTGTATGGGGTTTGGCTGGAAGTGCGTACGCTCTTCAGCAAACACCCAGCATCCTACGGCCACGCATGTATCTAGGCAGATCAAGAAAAGATCTCTAACAACCAGAGCGCTCATCTTGTCCGACGTGATGTGTGACTATGCCCAGAATCCGTGAATACAAGCGGTTATTCTCGGCGCCTATCACGATGTCTGCAGCCGCCGTAGCTGGACCACGTTGACCCGATGAGACGGGGAAGGTAGGTAAGGATCCGAAGAGTGGAGCATGTGAAGCGACACTGGAAACAAACTCCACCAAGATGCCCTCTGATTGGCCAAACCCACGAACCCCCTCCTTTCCCCCACGGCACGGGAAGTGCGTTCCAGAACAGTGACCGCGCTGAACGGACACTCTTTTCAGTGAAGGCAGGCGGCTGACGCCGTGGGAAGTGGGCACAGCCTCACTGTTTTGCGGCAAACTTCGTTGGTCGGGCGCGGGCCAGCCAGCACCTTGGGGGGGAGAGAAAAAAAGGCCAGACCTCAGCGCAGGCCTCCTTTTTGATTTTCTTTTCTTCTTTTTCCCTCTTGTCAGCGAACACGACAGACTATTCTACGCAGCACCACTGCAACATCCTTTTCGCATTTCCCAGCGTACGCCTCTAATTTCATTTCGACAAAATGACCCGCGGCAACCAGCGCGACAAGGCCCGTGAGGCGGCCCAGAAGAAGGCTGCCGGAGCGGTGAGTACTTTTTTTCTGGGGGCGTGTTTACGTTTCGCGGTCGGCCGGTTGGCTTTACGACGATCACCCGACTTGCTCACCACACCCGATCCGATCCGGTTGAATCAGCTCCAGCGCTCGTAAGAGGGATAGACGTTCCATTCTCAAAAGTGTTTTCCGCTGAGGACCTCGACGGTTTCTGGAGCTGATTCGCCGTGTGGATGGATGAGTGAGCGAAAAGGGACCGCGATGTTAGCCGGTAAAAGAAGTGCGACAGAATGCTGATGCGTAGTCTTTTTTTCCCCACGCAACAGAAGACGAAGAACACCATGAGCGGCACCGAGTTTGCCCGCGCCAAGGAGAGCGCTGCCGACATCATGAGGCAGAAGCAGGCCGCATGTAAGTCTTTCCCGCCTCTTCCACCGCCCGCCCCTTTTATTCTGGTGGGCAGAATCTTGGGGGTCTCTGCGACGACAGTGACCATTCACTTGTGTGACCGGAGCCGAGAAAAATCAACAGACGATATGCTGACCATGTCATCACAGCTGAGGCCAAGAAGGCGGCGGCTGCTGCCGGGGGCGGCGGGAAGAAGTAAATCTTAGCAGAGGAAAACGGCAGTCTTTTTGATCGCCCGGCTCCTCTCGCTATATCCTTCTCTTGAACCTGACGCATTTGTCTTCCTGGGCCGGCGCATCGAACATGCAAAGCCCATCTCTCGCGTCAACCTGCCCCAAAAAGGCATGTGAGATGAGTCAGCTTCATGTCTTGACGATCGTTCGGGAAGACGGGTATCGACCTTATCGTCAGGGTTCACCCAAGAGATGTGCTATTGTGAGAGAGAAAAGGGGAGAAGGAACAGGCTGCTGAACCACACAAACACACACTCACACTAACAATCATCAACTACGACTTGCAAACGGAATTCATGGGCGTCTTTATAGGGGCGGTGGCGACGGAGGTGCATTCGGCGTGCTTTAGGCGGATATTCACACACACACACAAACTACATTAAACACACAGTACCTACCAAACTTCAAAATACGGGGGACTTGCCTGCTCTTTTGGCCTCTCTCTCTCCATCACCCAATCTCCCGCTTGTGCGTCGTGTCCTTGACTTGAGAGGTGGCCCGTGTGCCAGGCAGGAAGGCGAGGTGAGAAGAACATTGGTGAGAAATCTCAGGTACATACTTGGACATCTCACGTCCCAGCCTCAGCAACAGCGCCCGGAATAAATGGCCAAATGGCCGTGAATATGCCCAGTACTGGTACAGCAGTTATACCAGCTGAAACACACAGAGATCATGCTTATCCGGCGCTGGAGCCTTTGGGCTCGAATCCCTTGAAGTCTTTTTTTCATTCCTTTTTGTAGCAGTCCTGAATCTAGCTACGTGCGCTCTGTCTGCAACCACGCGAAACCGGCGATACAGCTGTCAGATGTCAGTCGGCTGGTCAGCATCGCACGTTCAGATGTCAAACAACGAATTGAGACGATCAGGAATATTTCACCTGAAGCGAACACGCCCCCCCCCCCAAACGGCACCGACATCCGCCCACAGAGTAAAGGTAGGTAGGTAGGTAGGTCATGCTCTTTGAATCGTTTCGGCGCAGACAACCGGGAAACACGGCTCCTCCACTCTTTTTTCGCTGCCTTGCGGTCCTCCGCGGACCCAGCCCGGGCCACATATTGACGGCCGATCAAACCTCGCCAGTCGTAGCAGAACATCTCGGATCTCCTTCCTTCCATGACCCCTTCATCTCCAGTTGGCAGTGATCCTAGTTGACTATTGACTCGTAACATCTCTTGAATCTTGGTTTGCACAACTCCAGCGAGTGGGAAAAAAAGGACCCAATATTTTGAGCGTGATCATTCATCATCCATTTATTGATTCCTATTAAGTGGTTGCGAAAACAAAAAACGGTTTTCCATCCAGGAAATACGAACCAGTCATACTCTGTAATTATCCCCTAAACCCCTCCTGGATTCCTTCCTTTGCCTTTCGTCCACCGTTCAGCCTTTTGGAGCTGAGCGGCGACCAAAGACGGGGCGGGCTTCCCCAAAAACAACAAAAGAGTTCAAATCCGCCTCGACGACCTTCCAGGCCAATCGAAGCTAATGGACTATATCCTGCTCTTTTTTGTACTTCCGTCTTCCACAACCAACAAAAGAGAAATCTACATGTGATGAGAAAAAAAAAAAGAAAAAGAGAAAAAAAAAAGGTCGTGAAGCCCCCTAATGTGTAACAACTCCGGATATGTGGTATCGTTCCCAGCGGAGTGGGTAATAAAACAGGTTAAATCTTTCCCGGATTTGGTATGAATATAATAGGACTACTAAGGAAGCGGGGGAGTGCACGACTAGGTGTCTATTCCTCCGTCTATCCTTTAAGCCTCCATCATGTTCATGGGGAGAGAGCCTGCCATGCCGCCAAAAGCACCAACGCCTTGTGCGGCCGCGGGGAAAGAGCCAGCTGAGCAGGTGACGGCGCAGACGCAAGCACCGGCGCCGTTGATCTGGCCAGTGCCGGGGGTAACGGCACCGCCGGCAGCAGGAGCGGCGGGAGCGGCAGGAGCAGCGGCAGGGGGCGCAGCGGCGGGCGCGGAGGCAGCGGGAGCAGAGGCAGCGGGAGCGGCAGCCGGGGGAGTGCCGCCGACGATGGCGCTGGGAGCTCCGTTGCCCTTCTGCTGGATAGCCATAGACTGGAACAGGGCCTGGGACTTCTCGGCGGTGGGGTTGATGGAGAAGGTCATGCCCTTGCCGCAGTGGTTGGCCTGAGCGCAGTAGAACCCTTTGGGACGTGTTAGTTGAGATGGAGGTAAGATGAGAGCAAGTAAACTTACACAAGGGGTCAGAGACCATGACTTGCATGGCAACCTGGGGAGGCGGGCTGACGGTGTTGTTGGGGTTGGCCATGAATCCAGAGTTCATACCGCCGGCGAGAGGATCGCAAGGCTTCGCGAAGGAGGACTGCGTAGCGGTGTGGTTCTGGCTCATGAAAGTGAAGACAACCATGTCACCGACGGCGGCCTTGATCTGATCGGGGACGAAGACGAGACCAGCGGCACCACCAACCATGACCTAGAACTAGAGTCAACGACTTGAACCTCACCAAATCCGACTTCGAAAACTTACGTTGTGAGTCTGGGCAGCAGCAGGAGGCTGGGGAGGAGTGGCAGGAGGAGCAGCCGCGGGGGGCGCGGCGGCGGGGGGAGCAGCGGCACCGCCGGCGGGAGGGTTGATGTTGATCGTAGGCGCGCCGGCACCGGGGTTCGCCCAGATGATGATAACTTCGGTGACCTGGCTGTTGGAAACTCCGAATCCTGTCATGCCAGCGGGAAGAGCCTTGGCGATTTCTGCGGAGGAAGCAGACTTCTTGTGACCATCGCGACGAACGGGGTAGGTGTTGCGAGCGGATCGGGCGGAGGCCAGCGCGGCGGCGGAGAGAGCTAGTACGGCGGAGAACTTCATCTTGACGGTTGGATGGTGTTGTCGTCGATTAGGGAGACCTTTCTTATTGTTGCTGAACAAGACACGACCCTTGTTCCTTCTCTTTTCTTTTTTTGATTTCTCTTCTCGGAAGATTTGTTGGTATTGCGAGACTGCTGGAGCCCGTCGAGTTAAAGGAGGAATAAAAGGGTTTAGTTAATGCTGGATGGCGAGGGCCTGCTCGTGACGAAGGAGATTGAACACGGAACCGGAAGAGAACGAAAGCTCAAAAAAGAATGTGTGAAGACACTCGGCGGATGAAGAAGAGATGGGGAGGAAGAAACAGAAACCTCTCTGACGACGAGGATCGGGGGAAGTGGGAGAGCTTAAATCGAGGCGAGTCGTCGTGGGCTCTGCGGCATGGATGGGTGCGAGCCATGTCGCATTATCCGTTCGTTATCCCATGTCTCTCTCTCGCTCTCTCTCGTTTAGTGGCCCCAGTGTGCTAGGTCATCCACGGGACATGGGACAGCCCCTTCCCGGCCCCAACATCGACCTCGACGAAACAGGACGAGAAAATCTTCCGCCAGCCCGTCCTGGAGTCATTGGGGCAGGCTTGCCTTGGAGCGCTAGGCCAAGCGCAAGCCAAGCAAGGCGCCCGGGGGTCCTTACTCTGGGCTCAGGGGGGGAGGGGGAGGGTCACAGAGGAGGAAGAGGGGGATGGAGGCAACGATGATGGAGACGGTACCCATTAAGGTCGGCGAGCCAGGATCAAACGGCGTGGTAGTGAGGGCGTCGAGGGGCGGTTCGTTGCTCGGGGATGCAGCGTCCGATTAAGCACACGAAGCACAGGCCCACAGCGGCATTGCCATCCCAAGCTTGGTGCAAATAAAGAAGAAAAGCCAAGACGAGATGGGTGGGGTTTGGGTGGTAGCAGAGGGGGTGTTGGTAGGGGTAAAGGGTTGGGAGGAACAAGGGGGTGGGAACGGATGGATGACGGATGGAAGCAGAGACTTCTCACGACGAGGAGGGACGATGATGCTGCCAGCGGGCCAATGGACCAATAGACGCCTGTTTCTGATGTAAGTGATTGCAGATAGAGCAGTGTGAGGTAGGTGTGTGTGTGTGCCACGGGGAGGTGGGTGCTTCTGATGCAGTTGGTTCCAAGCCAGGGTGTCGCTGCATCGACGATAGCTGGATAGAGAATTGACAGCATCAGCAGCAGGTACTGAGTAGACGAGCAGTTGAGAGTACCTAAGGTAGGTACGGATAGTAACAGTGAGAGATGGAAAAGTCGGATGCACCAGACAGGCTGCGGACTAGCGCGGTGAGGGAGGTGGAAGCTGTGACAGATTCGTCTCGAGTCGTGTTTTGGCATCTCGCTAAGGGGCCCCTGGCTACCCTTCCCAAGACGGTAGTCGCTCGGACCCCAAGCGAGGTGCACCCCAAGGGTTTTGCATGTCACGTTCGTCGTTACGCTGGGCTGGGCGGCCTCTTGTGTCTGTCTGTCTTGAGAACGGGAGCTTGTTGCATTGGGAGAGAGTTTGGATGGCTGTCAGTGTGACTGGTGTTCTGATGACATGTAGTCGATTTGATTGTTGTAGGTGTTGTTGGCCAAGCATCACTGAATCTGAGTAAAGTATGCTAGTGCCAGCTGATCAGAGACAGAAAACCAACGATTTAGATTAATCGCCCAATGGACAGCCAGAACCGCGACGTTGGACCCTCCCCCGAGAGCCAAAATGCCCCGGGCAAGGCTTGTTGCCCTCTGTAAATTAACGCTCCCGCTGTCTCGGGGGGTGCTAAACCTTATTGCGGCCAATTAAGGTGGTTGGACCCCCTGAACTGGCATTTTAGCTGCCGGAGCCACGGGATGGCGTCCTCCCCCCACCCCCCCTTTGCGCCGTGTGGTTCCTGTTCCTGCAGGTACGGAGCCCTGCATCCAATCCAACCCAACTCTCTCTTCAACCTTACAACCTTAGACATCATTGAGGTGTCCTGTCTCCTGTTCTCTGGGAACCCGTCTCTTTTTAGGCTGCGATACGTATCCTTTTCTGTTATACACGTGCCCGCCTTTCAACAACCCCAACCCGCCAAGCGCATCCGTCCCCTTGAGTCTCTATCTCCGTCCCCATCGTCCCTGCATCTGTACCTTCCTTACCTTCCTGAGTCTGCATCACCCCTCCTCCCAGTCGTTCTCGGTCTTCGGCTTCTCTGAACCTTACAGAGTATGAGAGGTGTTCCCTCCCACTGCACCCTCTCTCCAGCCAATGCCTATTCGTACCTTAATCCGCATGAGTCGGCACGGCTTGCCAGGCGGAGCCAGGTCAGCGTTCGAAGTACATGCTGGGTGTGCAGCCGCCTCAAACGGCCACTGAAGACTGTGAAACAAGCCCGCCTCCCCCCATCTCTCTGTCTCTGTCTCTCCCTATCCCCTTCTCTGCCACATTCTCTCTAGACTTCTCGCCTGTTGGGGGTACAACCATTGCAGTGCTCCATCCGCTCCACGTCCTCTGACCGCGGGCGAGTCTTCCCGGCCCACAACACCAAGAAATACCCAAGACCTCGTGTGTGATGGAGAACAAAACGAGACGAGACCGATCCAATCCAGTCCAGCCCAGCCGCCCCTCCGTCGTCATCCATAGTCTTAGTAGAGTCCCTGCCCTGCGTGCTCAGTGCTCCTGTCCACTCAACTTTGCTCATCTACCCGCCCTTGTCAGCAGCCACACGCTGTAACCGCAAACCACCCCATCCCAACTCTGAGCAACTCTTATTAGCAGACTAATTCCAAAAAATCCATGGACCCTGCTCGTCCAGTCTCAACACCGACTTGGCTGCCCACTGCTACCATTAACGCCCTGCTGCCACCGTTTGCCCAACCAGAGACTGAACCAGGACCTGACACAAGGCCATCGGGCGCTAGACATCGGTTTATTTCTCTTCCAGCACTGCCATCGTCTTGTCATTCCTTGGTCGCGCGCCAGCGAGATGGCCTGTAATGCGACGTCCGCTTCAGCCTTCTCCCTCTCACCCGTTGCTGGCATCCTCCAGCAGCAGCACTCGGAGGCCTTCCTGTCATTAAACCTGATGTTGGTAGCGTTGTCGCATCTCGTTGCTCGGGGATCGACCGAAGGGGAACGGCACCGCGGCCCTCCTCCTGTCAAACCTCGATCCGCTGGATCCGAGCCCGCGCGTCGAACGACTCGAGCACTGCACTGCATGCCATCCACGCGTAAAGTGATGAGTATCTCCGGACCGGAGGATCACCATGCTCGTTGTGCAGATTGACGGGTAGCCGGCCCAACAGACAGCCGCTGGGACGCATGGGTTGCCGAGCATGTCACGTACGTATGGCGCCGGGATGCGCAAACGGCTTGCAGGCCGCATGAAGCCTTTGCGCTCAAGAAAGTCGCTGCAATCTGTTCTGATTTCCTCGGAAACATGTAGACCTCGCTAAACAGCCTGACGGGCCTTCAATCGCGAGCCCGAGGAGATCGGTGGACACTGCAACTCCGCGTTTCTTTCCAAGTCCGGCTTGAGGCCCGGCTCCAATATTCCAATTATTACGGCAATGAACCAACCCATATGTCAACTAAGACCTCCCTATCGTTATTATCTCCCACGACACACGAGGCCATCTCGGCTACCTAGGTTGGCACTAGTAGTGTCATCTCTTCTATCCCGCTATCCCGCGCTCTTAAGGCTTCTTTCGGATCTTGCTCCGCCTTGACCCCCATGCGTCTTACAACTTGGCTTGCAGAAGCGCGTAAATGGACACTTTGACGAAATGGGGACATGGGTCTTTTTTTCCCCCTCCTGCTGCAGCGCGGAGAGGAGAAGATTGACCAAGCCTAGACCCGTCTACAGTGAAACAAAACGAACTCTTGGGCGAAAGGACAAGAGCGCGCTAATTGCTAAATTTTGTCGCAGCAGCCACGAGGTTTGCATGGTTGCATTGGGGCTCTCGAAGGACCCGCCAGCCCAAGTTCGCCCGACCCCGACTTGGACAACCAAAAGAATTCCTCCGTCCCAAGACCGACCATCTGGGCGCTGCGACTGCAGAAGAACGGATAAAATGGCGAATCAGAGCGCTGCTGACCGAAAAGCCTGCGCTCCTGTCGTTCGTGACACATGCCATGGCGAACCTCAGACAAGGAACGGTGTGGCGCCGTTGCATCATCGGATGATGGAACAGATCGTGTTACAGACTCGTCCTCCCGCACGTCGATCAGATAAACTCTCGCGTAGCCGCTTCTCAGGACGGTCGACCTCACCCCATTCCCCACACCACCCTGTCTTCCTTAACCCAGCTCAAAGGAGTCAGCTCAGCCTCATTGTCGCGGCTCTTGTGTCTGCTGCTGTTGCTGCTGCTGGCCTTCGTAAAGGCCAGTGTAGTATCCAGCGTAGTACCAAGACATCAGTAGTCTCTTCAGTCCTTCGTCTTGCACTGCAGATCAAAACCACAAGGGCGTCCTGGTCAGTCACGGCTTCTTTCATCCTTTGGCAGAACGGGAGCGGCACTGGGCAGATTGCAGCCTCAACATTCCGAGTACGCAGGGCATTTATTACACGTACCTGAGCCAAGTAGACCTTGCGGGCCCATTGTCGCAGGACTTGGGACGCTGCCGCTGCTGCCCGAGATAGGCTTTGCGATGGGCGCGCCAACTTTGGACTGAACCTGGAGCGGGCAAGGAATGCGTCAGCGGAAGCGAACAAGATGCAGGACAGATGGATGCCAAGCTTTTCTGATCTGCCTGGATTTCCTCTGGGGTGAATGGGTTGTTTTACATCCGTGCTGCCGCCCGCCCCTTTCGTTTCGTGGGCTACCTCTCCGTCGTCCACGATCTCAGCCTGATCGACCGCTTTCGTTTCTGAGTCGCCGGTCTTATGGGTCCTAGGAGATCATGGAATGTCAGAAATGATCTTGGTATTTCATAAATATGGAGGAGAGTCTGGCCATACTGGGATTCGGAGGTCTCCTGAAGATCGACATCCTCGAGTCTGCCTCCCTTCGCGTGGATGCTGTGATACTTCTGCCCAGACGATCAGCCGCTGATACTCGTGGAGATGTTCTCCTGGCTCAGACGGGGAGCTCTCACCTTGTACTCGTTCAGAGCCTCATTCCAAGAGTCTATGAGGGCAGAATCGTCCCAAATTTCAGCATGCGTCATATCCATGTCGTTGCTAGGCATCTTGGTTGCTGTGTAGGAGCAGTCTCAATGACGGAGAAGCACGTGTCTGGGAAAATTGGGGAAATGAAGGCAGTGCAGGTCGAGCCTTTGGTCTGTTCTCGACTGTTCAAGTGCCAGAGGCAAGGATCAAGGCCTGCCTGACGGTGTTGAGTAGATAAAGTGAGTTTGAGAGGTGAGTGTGTGTGTGGACCGAGCGGTTCCTGTCGAAGCCGTGCGATTGATGCAAGGAATGAGGTTATTCCGGTTTCCTGGACAGGTTCCTGTTTGGTGCTGCAACTGCGCTCAATCGCTTTTGTTCTTCGGCAAGTTGAGTCTAAAGGCGCGGACGTCACCTTCGTCTGCTGCTACGGAACTGAGGCCAAACAACGGAGATGCTAGGTGAGATCAGGTGTTGTACTTCTTGGGCGTTGTCAGCAACAGACCGTATACTGATGGGAGCACTTAGGCGAGCAGTCCAGTTAAAGCGAATATTCACCTGGAATTGAGATGTGTTGTTGAAGATGACGAAGTTGTTGCGGCTCAATGACAGGAACTGAAATGGTCTTTCGAACGACAACCCGCACAGCGATTGAGCAAGCTCCTTAAGAGTTAAGCTTAGCGCGTCGCGGTGCTGAGAGCTGTCGGATTCGTCGCTCCTTCAGCACCGATGCCCCGCTAAAAAGTCCCTGGCCAGAACAGCCCGGGGCACTGTGCCAGCGGGGTGCTAGCTTCACCGCCCCCGTATCTGCGTGGCAGAATCCAGGAAATTTTTATTTTTTCGTTCTTGCGATAGGTACTCGATCGCTGGTGCCACCGGTTTGTCTACACTCAACAGCATCTCCAACCAATCACAAATATGGCCCCCGAGTTGAGGAAGAGAACCAGATGTGAGTTATGATCTCTCCGCGACCTCAAACTTCAAACTCTTACATTAGTACAGCGGTCACCGCGGCCGAGAACGCGCCCGCGGCCAAGAAGGCCACCAAGGCCGAGAAGGTCGAGAAGACCGAACCTGCGCCCAAGAAGGCCAAGGCTGAGAAGGTCAAGGCCGAGAAGGTCGAGAAGGTCGAGAAGAAGGCTACTCCCAAGCGCAAAGGTATGGAACATCGTCGGTATTATTCCGCGCATTGGCTAACAACCAGTTCTCCAGCTCCCGAGGAGGCCTCGCCCGTCGCCGCGAAGAAGCAGAAGCCCGCGAAGGCCACCCCCAAGACCACCCCGAAATCCAAGAAGGCTGCTGCCAAGTCCGAGCCCGCTGAAGAGCCTGCGCCTGAGCCCGAGACCACCGAGGTCGTCGAGGAGGAGGCCGAGACTTCTGTCATTCCTGTCGAGGATGGCGGCGACTCTGACGAGGAGATCGATGCCGACATCCAGGCACTCGCGGCTGGGTTGGACCCGGAGGACGCGCCCGAGGCGGACGGAACCCTCTTCAAGGAAGGCCAGGATGTGGGAACGATCCCCAAGATCAGCAAGAAGCAGAAGAAGTCCATTGGAGGATCAAGCGAGGAGCCCGGCGTGGTTTTCATCTCGAGACTGCCCCATGGTTTCTACGAGCACGAGTTGAAGGGCTACTTCTCTCAGTTTGGCAAGATTAACAGGCTGAGACTCGCTCGCAACAAGAAGACGGGCGCAAGCAAGCACTGGGCTTTCATTGAGTTCGCCGAGGAGAGCACCGCCCAGATTGTCGCGAAGACCATGGACAGCTACCTCTTGTTCGGCCACATCCTCAAGGTTAAGACCGTCCCCAAGGAGTCGCTGCACGAGAACCTGTGGAAGGGTGCCAACAAGCGCTTCAAGAAGATCCCATGGAACAAGATGGCTGCCAACGAGGTCGCGAAGAAGAGGACGGAGTCGACTTGGGCCCAGAAGGTCTCTAGGGAGGAGAAGAAGCGCGAGGAGCGTGCTAAGAAGCTCAAGGCGATCGGATACGAATTCGACACCCCCGACCTGAAGAAGGCCGTCGCGCCGCCGCCTGAGCCTATGGCTATTGACGCTCCCGAGGAGCCCAAGGCCATTGAGGCAGCACCGGCTGAGGAGAAGCCTACTGAGGAGGAGGCTGCCCCTGCGGCGGAGGAAGAGGCAGCGGAGACGCCCAAGACCAAGGCAAAGGCGAAGAAGGGCGGCAGGAGAAAGTCCAAGAACTAAACTCCTTCCTGATGTCCCGCGTCACGAGTGTTGTTTGAAAAGTTGTTCTGCATATTTCTACTGCATTTAATGCTTGGGGAGTCCATCAAAAAAGGGTAATCACTGGGATGTGTACGCGCATAGCGAACCCGTCGCACCCATTCAAATTGGGGCAAGCGCCGGGATTATAAAAGGCGAATCTACTCTGCTTCAGCGTCAAAAAAGACCAAGTCATTGATTAAATGGGCTCGATCAAAAATTATATCAGCGAAGGGTAAAATATGTGAAGAAGAGAAGAAGAAATGGAAAATTTCGTCACGAAGCAGAGCCTCTTGAAGGTCTTGCAGCTGATAAGATAACGCTGAGTCAGCAACCGCAATGGGTCCATCAACGCAGCTGTCGGCGCGCCGACCTGTTTGTGGTCGCCAGTCACCGATGCACCGCGTAAAGCAGGGTCGTATCTCTCAGTCATCCGCGCCATGCATTTCGTAATTGTTTGTGTTATCTCATGTGACCAAGTACGGGAATTTAACTGAAGAATAATATTGGTTACCTCATTTGCAGAGAGCCATTTAAAGTCAATGTCAGACTGCGAGACCAAGGTGTGATTCTTGTTAGTCAGTTGACCAATTGTCGAGGCCGTCGTTTCATCTATCGATCCTGTGCTGATACATGCCAGGACACTGTATAAGTTACAAGTCAACTTAGATTCCTTGAAGGGAAAAGCAATCAAGCCTACTGATTCACAAAGAAATTGAAGACCCTATCGAGCGAAGCACGTTTCAATTGAGACTTGAGAAAAAGACCGTTAGTACTCAGCAAACGGGTGGCGCTAGACGCGCTGTCCTTGGCTAATACTTATCGTTATCGGTGCTTTTAGTGGAGCTTTCCGACCAGTGTGGGGGACCGGGGGGCAGTACCTTCCGCGTGTGAAGTGAACACGCTCGCTAATTTGCGAACCTAGCTTACGTGGTGTAAGTACATACCAACCCGCCCGATGCCAAACTAGACATCTTGCAACCTCCCGACGAACCTCGAAAAAATAGCCCATTCCACCCAGCGTATACCAGCTCAAAGGGCTCTGCACACCTTCCGATGCATTTGAGAAGCCAATATGTCGGCCGCCGCTCCCTCTAGTGACCCGGTCCAAAACGCATCTTCAGGTTCGCCGATTGAATCCACCCCTCGGAGGCAAATGATGCGATCGCAGCGCTAACCTGTATGCCCACGCTTCTAGGGAAAAAGAAGAACAACAAGAAGAAGAAGAATGCAAACAAGCCCAAGGAAGCGATAGAAACCGACAGCGCTACCCCGCAACGCGACGCTGCCGAAGATGGCGATGATGAGCCGGAGACCCCGGTGCAGGTGATACTCCCTTGTGTCGTTGCCTTTTAGCCTGGTTGATCTGACTGCTGTCGCAGGACGCCGCACCCACGGAAGAGTCCAGCCCCGAACAGACCGCAGACAAGGACACAACGGCCAATGGCCATACCGAGAGGCCGACGAGTAATGGACATGCGAACCCGCCGATAGAGAAGCCGACAGACGACCCGGGAGCTGGGGGAGATGCCACCGCGAAACTAGACGCCCTCACAAAGGAAAGAGAAGCACTACGAACAGAGGTTGAGACACTGAGGAAGCAGCTGGAGACAATTCAAGGAACACACGATGAAACCATCTCAAATCTCAAGACTGAGCTGGAGGAGACGTCATCGGCCAAGGAGCAGGCGGAGGAGCAGTACCAAAGCCTGCTGGAACGTGTCAATCACCTCAAGTCGACACTCGGCGAACGTCTGAAGCGCGATCGAGCCGAACTCGAAGAGGCCAAGGAGCGAATCGAAGAGCTCGAAGCGCAGAACGAAGAGCTGCAAAATGGCTCGAGAGCATCTGAAGATGAGCTTGCTAAGCTCAAGGAGGAGCTGCAGGATACCTCGCGCGAGGCGAACAGCCTGCGCAGCCGCAGCAACTTGTCTCAGCAAAACTGGGTGAAGGAGCGAGAAGAGCTGACACGAGTGGTGGCCAGCCTGAAGGAGGAGGTGGAGACAACGACAAATGCCATGGGCGAATGGGAAGTCATCGCCATGGAGGAACGATCCGTCAAGGAGAGCCTAGTAGAGAAGGTATCGGAACTGGAGGAGCAGATTCACAGCCTTAGAGAGGGCTACGAGAGCGCCGCATCCGAGCGAGATCACCAGTCGCAGGTTATCGACAACTTGCAGAAGGCGTTGCGCGAGATCCAAGAAGCGCGGAAGAAGGAGCTGCGCGAGATGGTCGAGACGTCAGAGGAGCAGCTCCAGGCCCTGAAGAAGCTGGTCCAAGATGCGGACGCCAGAGCCACGGAGGCTGAGACCGCCAAGGATAACCTCACCAAGGAGCTTGAGCGGACAGCGCCGTTCGAAAAGGAGGTCAAGGAGAAGAACCTTCTCATCGGCAAGCTGCGACACGAGGCCATTGTACTCAATGACCATCTCACGAAGGCCCTCCGCTACCTGAAGAAGACGAAACCTGAAGATAATGTTGATAGGTATGCTGCATTCACCAGCCTTCACCATTACAGCCAACTAATCCTGCCTTAGACAAGTCGTCACGAATCACATGCTCCACTTCCTCACTTTGGACCGCGGAGACCCCAAGCGCTTTCAGATCCTGCAAGTCATGGCCGGCTACCTCAACTGGAACGACGAGCAGCGCGAGCAAGCCGGGCTCGCGCGGCCCGGCACCTCGACAAACAGTCTGCGCTTGCCAGCTTCCCCCTTCCACCGCACGCCGAGCACGCCATCCCTCAGCGCAGAGTTCTTCTCGGATACGCCCACGTCAGCCAACAAGGAGTCGCTCGCCGACCTGTGGGCTGGCTTCCTGGAGCGCAGCGCAGAAGAGGGCCTAGATCAGGCTGGAGCGCCGCGAGACCGCAAAGACAGCGCCAGCAGCGCGGCAACGAGGCCTGACACTCGCGGCGGATAGAGGCCGTCATCGTGGTACGGTCAGTCGTCTCGCAAGTGACGAGAGACGGGCAAGCGGGGCTTCTTTTGGGTATCGAGAAACTCAGCATTTTTTTCATGAAATGCATACCGCCGCGCTGTGACGATATCCAGGCAGCCGGCATGTTATACATATGTTATATAAAGAAAAAAAAACTGGCGTTGTTAGCGCTCGTGTGGGAGGGCAGGCATTCAGATGAGCGGGCATGTAGCATTGTCGTTGTCCAGGGGGAAAGGGGGGGAGAGGACTTGGTTCACGAAGACGGGAGGGCAAAGCCGGGGGTTTGTGGTGATGGGAATGGTCCGATCCAACAAGGGAGGAGGCAATGGGAACACTTTGCGCATTACCGGCCCTAGAGGCGTATTAAAAATAACATGTTTCTCTTCTGGACTGCACAAGTATTCATAACGTGTCTGCATTAGTGGAGGGAAAAAGGACACATTTGTCCTGCGTCTAACACTGTCTATGTCTCCAGTCTACGGCGAGCCTACTGCGCCTGCTCTTGGCCCTGTTCCAGAGGCGAAAACACGCTGTTGGCATAGTTCTCGGCATCGGCAGTGATGGTCTGGATGTTGATACGGTTTTCGAGAGCATTGTTCACCCCCTCGATGACCTCCCGCTCCTCCATCACCTCCCTGACGAGCCGCACCTCATGCAACCAGTACGCCTGGCTCCTGGTCCTCAGCTCCTCGTCCCTCAGCGTGGTGTTCTTGACGATGCCGAGGGCGTTCATCTTGCTCCGGACGCTGTTCAGCAGACGGTTGCTCGCCTCGACACGCTCCGCCTCGGAGGGCGGCTGCAGGAAGGCGCGGCGGGTGCTGGAGAGGAACAGCAGGCCGCCGAGGCCGACGTCGAGCAGCGCGAGGGCGACGTAGCGCAGGGCGCGTGCCTTCCAGTAGAAGAAGTCGATCTCGGGGAGGCGCAGGGCGGAGGCGTTGGCCGAGTAGTCGTACTGGTTCACCAGGCTCAGGTCGGCGATGCAGAGGGCGGCGGCGGCCATGGTCGCGTAGCTGCGCCAGCGCGCGCCGTCGCGCCCCGTGATGGTGCCGGACGTGACCACCGCGATGACGACCAGGTTCAGCAGGTGGAGGAGCACGATGGCGGGCAGGGCGTAGTAGAAGTAGCTCTTGGGCTCGTCGGACTTGCAGAAGGGGCAGTCGGCGAGCGCGGCGGGGCCGAGGTAGAGGTACAGCAGGCGGGACTCGAGGTTGACGAAGCGGGCGCGCAGGCGCTCGTCCGCCTGGGTGAGGAGGCCATCGGGACGAAGCGAGGCGAGGCGGGTGAAGAGGACGTCAACGGGGATCTGGAGGCGGGACTGGGTGAGGGCGAAGACGTTTTCGGGCGCGAAGGGCGGGAGCGTCTTTGCGAGGTAGAAGAGGACGAGAACGGTCAGCACGCCGAGGGCGCGGGCGACGTGAGGGGGTGGGGGAACCGGCTCGGCGCGGTGTTGCGAGGCGGTGCGGATGGAGCGGTAGGCTGAGATTGCCTTTGGGAGGAGGATTGGGCCGAAGACGAGGAGGAGGGAGCGCAGTCTGAAGTCGCAGAGTGTTAGTTGTTGATGGTGGTGATGCACGTTGAAGTGGACAGGGTAGCTTACTCGGCCCAGCCAAAGGCCATGATGGGCGGTTATGACACACGGCTGGCGTGTCTTGCCCTCTACAAACTATACCGAAAATACAGAGACGCAAAATCGCCTAGAGTCTCGCAGCGGTATAGAAGCTCGAGAAGGCTCAGAGAACTGTCTTCTTTGGAAAGTTGGAGGGGTCAAGGCGTAAGGCTGCCCGTGTTCCAAGGACACGGGTAAGATGGGTTTAGTTTCCGCCAAGAAACCATGCATGGCTTACCTAAGTGTGTGATACTCCAGGCGACAGAAGTTAGGAGCTGTGTCCGGGGCAGGGATTAGCTGACTTTGGCGGCCCCGGGTGACGGCACGATGATGTATCCCCTGCAGGTACGCCGAGAGCTCTGGTCGATTGGGCACGACGACGTTACAAAGCCCGCCATCAGCAATGTCAGCGCTACTACTACAGCAGACGAACCCGGCATGATTCACACCTTTAGTCAAAGGCCAAGTTGGTTGTTGAGCATAAAGATTAGGGATTATGCCACTCGTTCTCTGTATTGTACATCAAGCCAGTCATTCGTCGTAGCTGCTTGCTCGCTATGCTTTTTTCTGTTCATCTGATGTCCTTCACTCGATCTTTTCCGCCTGCAGCTCCGCGGATCCTTCGCCCCCTTCGTAAATGAAGTAGAAAAACAACAAACTTTTTTGTTTTGGTATCCCAACTCCGCCCGATGATAAATATGCCAATGTGAAAAATGCATCGAAAAGCAATGGCTAAAGTCTGAAAATGCCCATGAGTCGCTTTTTTGGTTGATTTTTTTGTCGTCGTATGTCGAATGCCGTTCACATGCATTCATAGCTTGCGTCCAAACATGAAGGACCCGTACATGCCCCCGACTTCGGCGCGCGCGACCGGGATCTTGCGCATGCCCCAGTTGTCGGCGCCCATTTTCCACCATCGGTAACCGCGATCGCTATCCTTGCGATGGTCCTGGAGTCGCACCATCCAGCATCGGCTTCCGATCTCCTGCAGGGACCAGCCGATACGCTCGAGGACTCTGTTCCGGGACAAGCTCTTGAACGATTGCTCCGAGACCTCCACCACCTCTAGCGGCGCCGAGCTCGGGCGAAGCAGCGAGTTCCGAGTCGAGAAGAGGTCGACGAGGTCGAGCTCGCTGCCCCAGAGGTCCGAAAGGTCGAGGTAGCGCAGCGTGTGGGGCTCCTCCTCCTTCTCGGGGTCCGCCGGCTCAAGAAGCTTACCGGCGGCATTGACGTCCATGTTGCGCCCGACGGCCAGTTCCTCGAGGTACTTGGTCAGCGGTCGCAGCAGGTCAATGTGGATATCGTCCATGCGACTGCCCTTCAGGCTCAAGGACCTGAGGGTCTTGGGCAGCACCGGGATGAGCTGTGTTACATCCTCCACATCCAAGAGTTGGTGGCTCCGAGCATCGGTGGCCACGCTGAGGTAGACCAGGTTCTTGACCGCCGGGTGGTTGGCAAGGAAGTCGATAACGGCAGGCGCTGTGAGCAGAGTGCACTTGGCAATGTTCAAGTGGGTGATCTTGGCCGTGACCGGAATGGACTGCAGCGCGCGGTCTGAGATCTTGGTCTGGGCAAGGTCCAGGTGCGTGATGTTGGTCAGGCGCGGGAGGATTTTCTCGAAGAGGGTAGAGGGGAGTGTCAAGCACTTGTGGAATGATAGTCGCGTGACAGACAGCATGTCGGGCCAGTCCATGGCCACCAGTGATGTGAATGAGTTCTTGAAAGCCGGCGAGGTGCATCCGGCAAAGTCAAGAGCCTGCAGCCTGGGCATGCCAAAGAAGAGCTTCCGCAACACGTCCGCGTCGAGATCGTCGTCAATGTGCTCCATGGCGAGGAACTCCTGTAGATGAGGCGTCAATTCCAGTGATTGCACCAGTGTCTCGGCCGTCAGGTTCCTGGTGGTCTTGCGCTCGCTAGCAGACTCGAACAGGGTCGCATTGTTGAAGTGGCTGAAGTCCATGCGCCGTACAATGGTGCCCAGCGCAGGGTACATTGTGATGTTGGACAAGAACTTGCGGAAGATTCTCGAGTGTGGGATGGTGATGTGCTTGTAGAGGGTGTTGAGCGTGGCGGCGTGGAGTGTCCTGGAGGTCATAAGAAGCGCCATGAGATCGACGTTGCGGCGCGCGGTGCCATATGGCGGGGGGATATCGAGGACTAGGAGCTCGATGATGGATCCTATGAAGCATTAGTGTTGTCCCTGGTGGTCCAAGAACACCTGGGTCGACTCACCTAAGATCTCGAGAGGAAGCCTCTCCATGGGTGCGCGGCCGCCAACATGCTTGTCCTTGACCTTGGGGGAAGCTGGAGGAGTGCTCCAGGACATGCGCAGTGCCTGGAGGTCGCTGAAGCTCCGGCTGGCTGTCTTGCCCTTGACATCGATCTGCTTCCAGCCCTTGAAGCTGTTGGCAGGATACCAGCCGCCATGGAGTCTGCTGTTGGGGTGGGTGACGGGAGGAAGGAACTGGACTTCACCCATGTCTAGGGACGGGGAGGCCAAAGGGGAAGGAGAGTTGGAAGAAGAGTCAAAGACGACGGCGTCGTTTGCCTTCTGTGCGTAGGAAGAGACCTTTGAGGAGGTGAAAGTCTGCGCCAAGTCGGAGTCGTTCTCGCGGATGGATGAGAAAGAGGACCTGCCGTTCTTTTCTGGGGTATCAGGTCGGTGCGGCTCCGGGTTGTCCATTTTGTATTTGGTCTGGGCCTGGAGAGACGGAGAGCCGTTGTGGTCGTGGCCGAGACCGTGACTGTGGCCTGTCGGAGAAGGGCCTGGGGGGGTGTGGTCCTGGTCCGGAGTCTGGGACGACGAGGTCTGCGAATGGGGTACAGGCAGGAGAGGTAGAGGGAGAGGTAGAGCTGAAGGTCGCGGAGTAGCCATGGCTGCAGGAAGTTTACTTTGACCTTGAAGGTCCGTCCGGGTCGCTGCGCTTGTTGTTTCAATTGTTGCACGACACACCACCAGCGAAAAACCACACGAACCACTCCAACGCACACACGCTCGCTTGCTGGGTTGTCTGTCGCGCGCGTGCCTGTCGCTGTCAAGCTGGGGTCTTGGGGTGTGAAGAAAAAAAATCCAAACCAGCTACCCCGTTTAAAGTAGTCGTGCTGCCCTGCAAGCGCAAAACGCAAGTAACTCGAGGTTACCGACTTTGCTGCAAAAGCACAAGGCCGGGGGCCCGGGACCGTCGATAGAGCAAGCCTCAAGGGCTTTTCTATTAGTCAAAGACCGGGGCTTTTAGGTAAGAGGAAGCTGCCGCGATGCGGGGAAGATGGTGGTTTGGCGTGTTCAGGTGGTCCAACCTCAACGTTCTGAAGTAACACTGAAGCCAAGTGACAAGTCTGGAGTACGAATAGAGACGCGGCGCAATCCAAGATTCTTGGGGGGGGAACGAGACTGGACCCTTGTTGGTGGAGGGTCCTGGGGATGTGAGGAGGAGCAGCGGCGGCAGCAACAACAACAACAACAATTGGAAAGGATTGCAGACTGGGGATGGATGCAGAAGTGAGTGGTGCGTGACACAAGGAAAGACGTCTTTTTCGCAATCGCTGAGGTGATGTGGTGAGAGGTTGGCTGGGCTTCAAGGCGACGGAGCAGGGGCAAGAGATGGAACTCGTCCAACGGATCGATCGCGACTGACTGGGAGTGCAGCTTATGGGCGTCTCGTCATGCGGAGGAGTGGCTGGTACTGGCGTTTGTAACCGGGTGTGAGTGTGTGTGTGTGTGAGCGGCCCGCAGATTAATATAGCAAGTCGAAGAGGCAAAGGGTTGCTCTTGGCCAAAAATTGGGTAATGAAAACAGAGGAATGGAGACTTGCCCGTCACATGAGCATCCAGAGCTTCATCCAGATGGAGGCGGAGCCTTGTCCGTACATGACACGGCGCGGTACGGCGGTACGCCAGGTCCCCAGGTGACATGCTTCGTGCTCACGGACGGCGACGACGACGACGACGACGACGACGACATCCATCCAGGTCGGGTACGGTACAGGGACGAGACATTGACAAGAGGGAGAGATGGATGGCGACAGAACCTCTAGAGGTAAGGGCTGGCGACACGACGCAGCCTGGTCGCCAACGATTGGACGGGTATTTGGTAATGAGAATGTCATGGGTGTGTTGCGTTGAGCCAGTCGGCCATTGAAAGCAATCAGAGCATAACATCATTGCTCGCGTTTCCAGTCCGTTAAACGGCTGCGCGAGATGTGTCAAGGAATGTCCATCTTCCGGGGATCTCAGGTTATGTGGCCAACGTCTGTCTTGTTCCGGACAGGCCGTTGTTTGACTGTGTGTAGTCATAATCATCCCGAGTTATAGGAAGCATACCTCACGTGGACAACAGTTGACGAAGGGTGTGTGTGGTGAAGGCGGTTAGTCACTCTCTGGTCAGTGTTTGTCTGGTCAAGACGACGGGAGCCGTGGCCGTGGGCAGCAGCCAGGCCAGGAACGGGAACGGTAAGGCATGGCAATGGTGCCCGCGCAGCTCGTCGGTCGGTGCAGTTTGCTCTTCGAACCGGACGGGGCGACTAGCGGGGCAAAGGGCCCGGATCCAGACCCAGATCCAAGGGGGAGGGATTGAGAAATTGAGGGCTTATATGAGGGAAGGGAAGGATTTGTTTCTTGGTAGGATGATCCAATTCCACTTGGGAAGATGGGGAAAGGAAAGAAATCAAAAAAAAACCTGCCCCGTCATAAGGAGGGTCAGCAAGACGAGAGAGAAAAATGCGAGAGGGTCGGGGCCATTGGGTGCGCTGAGCTGAGCTGGAGACCTGGAGACGTGGACAGGTTTGCGTTGGAAAGCTTGGCTTGCGAAGTGATCAGATGAGGCGAGGAAAAGGAGGTTTGCAAACGTAATGGTAACAAGCTACGACTAATGGAAACTGGGAAAACTTTTCAGCATGGCGCCGAGACCTCTCAACCGCCGAGTCACGTTGCTCAAAGACAGCGTCCCAAGTTACCTAATACAAGAAAAGGAAGTGTACCTTGCTTTTTGTACCTCATCAGAGTTACATCGAATACAAGAGTCTCACTCTCGCAGCGTTGCACTCACTCAGTCTCTGGCAGTTAATTCCAACCTCTGCGCCAGCTGCATAAGGGAATTGAAACGCTGGCAATATGCGGGACGCTCCCTTACGAAAGCAAGTCTGACGACAGACGATCGGGCGGATGAGATGGATCATGGAATCATTGACTCGGAACCACTCCCGTGGACATTGGCATCTCCTCGGCTCGGCGCCCGGCTTTGCAATTCAATTCAACTCATTGCCCCTCAAACACCGAGCCCGCCATGAGTAACCAACCCCAAAAGGTGCGATGTCGCTGCATACCAACGCCCGAGACGTCCGTTCCGGTCGTCGGACTCCGTCTGCCAATACGGGGCTAGCCAGCCGCCAGCCAAGGCCAAAAGCCTCCAGACTCTGTGACGATGATGGCGAAATGTCGTCTGCAGAGTCGAAAGGTCGGGGAAATTTGCATCAGCGCAGGGCAAGGGGCCGTCGGCCAATGCCCAACTGCCAATTTGCTTGGCTTTACCTTACCGCAGTCACCACGTTGCAGACCGCTACCGCCGGGGCGGAATACGGCTCCCCCGCCAGATATTGCAGTCAAGTCACGCTCAAGCCAGTCACCTCAGTCATCTGACCTTTTTGCCCGCCCCATTTGCCCATTGCCGAACGATGCGGCCCTCGGGCTGTGCGGCGAAGGCTCGTCAGAAAAGGAAAAGGAAGAAGCAAGAGACGAGGCGCACGTAACGGTACGGGCTGAGAGGCCTACTCTGACGGGGCCACACAGGATTTAGAAATTGCTGGAAGGTGTTCCCGGAGCACGGGGACCGCCATGCTCGACGACCGGATGAGAGAGATGCCCCATGCCCAGGGGTCATCGTCGGCGTCAGCAAAGGTCACCACCACCTCTTGTTTTAATGCACTTACCGGACAGACGATACTTGAGGTACCTCTCTCTCGTACTATGCATGCGGCCCCCGGCTGGACCCATCGTGACAGTCACCTCGCAAACGCAGCCTGGAAGATCGACGACCTTCCACCGGCTCTGAGCGTACAATCTGGTTAAAAAAGATGCGAATGAACGGGAAGATCCTAGCACCCGTGGCATCCCAGCGGATCTCCGGTTGGCGGGCTAGGAGGAACTTTGTGTGTTAGCCGCGTGGTGTGTGGTGTCTGCCCCAGATTATCCACCTTTTGACGCAGAGAGCCCAGCCAGGGAAAGCGAGGGAAAAAAAAAAAATCTGCGTAAAAAATCTGATGGACCGAAGCCAGCCGCCTTGTGCCATCTCCCCGGCACCCTGTCCGGCTAGCGCGCAACACATTTGTACAGTTGCAAAGCTGAAGAATGGGCAATGTTCTGGCCATTCTGCAGTCACTATGAGCTTGGCGGACTTTTCTCGCCTTTCGTCTGGTGTTTTTGGGGTCATGGAGGCAGTTGGTTACCCGTCGGCCTGGTCCTCTCTGCTGAAACCAACATACCATAACTCTGCCCATCGCTCTTTAGCTACCTACGTTTCTCATCCACTGTGGCTCTTGTTCCCTGTCCCGCAACACTTGAGAGAGAGAGTTCCGTCAAACCCGTCACGCGGTAGACTAATAAGACCACAGCATCAACAAACGTGTTGCTAATAGTTAGTCATTAGTTGCAAAGTGTGTCACCAAATGTCCCCATCTCCCAACGCCATTGCGCCATGTCCACTACTCATGGTACCTTGCAGCTAGGTACTAATAACACTCCTACCACTTTGCGCCCCTCTTGTATCTCAAAGTCACGCGCACACATTTGCCGACCAGCATCTCCGGAGACAAACCAGCAAGCAGCAACCGCAAACGAAGGCAAGGGGCAACACCAAATGGCCAGCTTCTGCCTTTGACCACAGAGTGTCAAGTCATGCTAGCTCCCTCAAACACTTGTGTAGCGCATAACTCGTTCAACATGCCAGTGACCAGATATCAAACAACCCCAGCAACACCAAGCCGAGCCAGTCAACCACTCAGCGTCGCCAAAAGCTTCCCCAGGTTTTCCCCTCAAAAGCCGGCTTTGCACTAACCTGAAGTCGTTTCTCGATCACACACCCTGACGGATGGCAAAGTACCTTACGTCGGCTTCACTCATATCGCCATCACTTGCCTGCCCACCACTCCAGTTGCCTTTTGCCCTGTCTCTATTTCAGGCCAG